>KN732829.1:0-10425 GCA_000816745.1 Ancylostoma duodenale | reverse complement strand
GTTGGTCCTCCCTGTTTGATGATTATTTCAGAAATGCGCCGACGCATGGAGTTGGCTCGCCTTTTCAGCATTTCCTTGTCTAAACGGCTTCATGCAGCGATGACGGTGCTTTAAGCTCTGTGATATTGGAGAACGCCCTTAGATTTCGAACAAAAAAAAGATTGCCCTATAGAACAACTCTCCTGTTCTCTCAATGACCAGCCCATTCCATGGGGTAGTCAATGAGGGAACAGGAGGGTCGTTCTATAACGGTGACGTTATGGTCCTCGAACCAGGCTTTCGTTGAACGACTGACGTGGATTACTGCTTCTGCTACTGCTAGAAATTGAATGACGTCGTATTTTGCAGTTCGACTCCTTTTTGGTAGTACCCGCCTCAAAATGTGCCACCGCCGAAGTTCCGCTTGTTGAAAAATTGCATTTCCCTGCGAATATCCCTCCAGTAGTAGGTGTTACCCTCTGAATCAACAAAGTTAAACTATCTCTCATCGGGAAAGATCACCAGAATAGGTCTTTTAGCTTTCAGGAGTCTCAGAAAAATTATGCAAGCCTTTGATCACCATGTTCCTCCCGACAAGCTCTAGCCGTTCATACTCATGAAACTTTGTGATCCTGGGAGCTGGTCAAAGGCCACAACCAATGATGTTGCCCCTACGTTTAACTGACATTTTAGAGACAGGATTCGGTAACCTGACTACCATATCTTTGGTGACTTTTACAAGTAAGCAGCTCTAAAAACAGTAAAAAGTAGGAAATAGCTGATGAAAAAGTGAAAATTCCGTTAATCACTGGTTGTCATGCTCCTACGAGTGTGATACCCTACCTTCAAGGAAAGCAAATATTAGATAGTTTCTCCCGAAGAAGGTCAGTTCTGAAAGCTTTTGCGAACCCTACCAGGATTCCTCACGACATCGGTAGAACCTTAGTTCCTCAACTTTCCTTCCTTGTTGCATTATTTTATGGAAAGCCAACGTTTATTCCGCAGTAGTACTACAGTAGTAAGTACACTATAGAAAGGAGTGTACATGTATAAATAAAATGTTATTCACGAGTTACGAACTAAGACCCACTGAACTCGATAGAGACTAGGACATTTTTTTTTGTTGTCTCTCGTATCTCCAACATATGTAAATAGTCACTGGGATATTAAATACAGGGTGACCCAACAGACTTTGGCCGAAATTCAAATGCTGGAAACACTCTACTTCATGAGGAAAAGTAAGATTCAATAATAGGTTTCACAACAGGTGTAAGATCTCAGAAAATTTTCACTAAAGAAGTGAAAACCCTTCACTAGCGTTGCTTATCACCTTGTCCCTTCATCAATTTCCTTCTAGACCATCCTCATGTGAATGTTGGTGACTTCAGTTCAGAAGTAAGTATGAGAAGGTTATTGTCCACCAAAATCATCCGCACTGCGTATCCTGAGGAATCAAGTGTAACTAGTGCGGATTTAAATCGTACAGGTGGGATCGAGTCTAGTTTTTAAGGCAATGCTTTGCTAGGCTTTCTGCCAAAGAATCCTTGGTTTTCAAACATAATAATTTGGAGCCCATATAAATAATCCGGTTCTTTTTCAAGCTTGACGTGTATTTTTGCTCCAATCCTCAGTCCAGACTCGGTAAACACGATAAAGAGCTTAGTGTTGAGGTCCCTACTGCCCACATCATAACTTGACTTTATCTATAGAATCGCCCAAAATCAGAGTGGGTTTGTTCGCTGTTTTTGCAGCCATCTGCCACGCACAGTCTCTTCCAGAAATCCTTTGCCTCGTCTCGGTGAGAAAGAGCTCTTGTACGACTAATTCACTTAGCTTTGGCTTCCACTGGAAAGGCCCATTCGGGGAGTAAAGAATTATGGCATCGGTCTCATGAGACAAATTTCAAGCTGTGATACTAAGGAGAACTATGGAGAACAACTTATTTACTCCTTGAACTTTTCCAAACGGAAATAAAGAAAAGATGATGCAGTGGCATAGAAATTCATCCTCGTACATAAGCATCAGCCAAAGACTTCTCTGCCACCCCGTTGTTATTAAATGAAGTGTATTAGTTGTTCAAAGCGTCTCCAAATGCCATCAAAGAACCACATGAATCTGTGACTTCCTACTCCTTCCATCCTGGACCACGCATGCAAAACAAATCTCTTTCAAGAATGCTGAGAATATCGCCCACTGAGGATCCCACGCTACAATTTTCGAATGAAGTTCTCCAAAGGACAAAAATGGTGCATTCATATAAGAAAAGAATATTTTCATTAGTGACGCAAGGTTCCACATCCCTCGGATACGTGCAAGCAAACCCTGCAGAATTCGTAACGGACTTAATTTTATTCGAAGCTGCTGCCTAATGTATTCCAATCCAACTAGTATGTTCCTCTACACTGTTCATCACGGTAATGGTCATTTTCTAGATGGCAACACTGATTATTCGCATCGATTTCATGTATAGTAGTCAAATACAAATGTAGCACCAAATCCGTATTAAAACGCTCCCATTATTTCCGTAAATGTGAAATTAATTGTAGTAGTGGTAGCATCTTCTAAATTAGTTGATAATAGTGGAGCATTCCATGCTTGAAAAATCAAACTTCCATGTGTCAGGGTAAGGATTGGCTCGCAAATATTATAGAAATATCGAATACATGGCAAACGGTTCACATTTCCGTTCTAAATCGAGTCCAGAAATCGAAAGTTTTCCTTTTGAGTATTTCTTGGAAGAACCTCCTACAGCGTTTTTTCTTCTCATTTCTGAATCCTTGAAATGAAATACAGTCTGAAGCGAAATTGATTCAGTCAAATTCGAAAGATATTAGCAACAAAATAAAACTAGTAATTTGATGGGTCACTAATTGGTGGATAGTAGAGCCAAGGTGCAACGTCGTCTTATGCTACTTTTTTGCACATTTCACGGTTGAAATATTAATATGATTGATAGAAACTATGGCGCACTGTTTTGGTCAACTAAACTCACAAATAAATAAGTGAATAAATAAATAAATAAATAAATAAATAAATAAATAAATAAATAAATAAATGCTATAATAAATACAGAACCAGTTAAGTAAGGTGTAAGAGCATGAAAGGCCTCTCATTTTCCGTTTCCTGCTCTCACCGCAGAGCCCACAAATCTCCCATAATAAATTTGGATTTGTCTCGCATAAATACTTGATGAATGTATAATATAACATGAACTCAATTCCACGAAATATCCTATGTAGATCTTCTTCCAGTTTGAGACTGGTTGAGATGTGTATTCATGATTCGCCAAAGTTTGTACTTGAGACTGTGGTACCCCTGAGGGGTTGAGGATGTAATTTCCTGTAATATTTTTTATTATTTTCTCTCGCCGCTTATCACACTTATCACAAGGAGAGATCTCTATGGAAACGAAGATGCAGATTGCGACCTCCAATTTCTGACGTTAATTTGTAGATTTGTTAAGATACAGTAATTTGGGGTGAAGACATCTCAACAAATTCAGACCTCTAAAATTTTTTCAGTAAAACATTGATCGGTGCACAGGCAGTGTGAAGCAACCATTTTTAAGTGAACCCTGCATATCTGCAGATGAAAAATGACATCACGTGACATCTCCATCTATTTCTTAACAACTCCTCCAAAATTCGTGAATTTTTCCTGTATCAAATTCCACGACACGTTTCTATTGCCGTATATACATATACCTCGTTCATTCCGCAACCGAATATGAACCTTTGTTTTCTGAGGTCTTTCCGTAGTCATATGACTCTAAATTTGAAATTGAAGAACAGGAAAAGGCATAATGCATCCTGCCTTTTTAACACAATGGCAAGCTCTTTCTTTCAGAATTTCAATCGGTTTGTTGATAGGTTCTGTTCCACATAAAGCTCACATATTTACTTCGTGCTTGACTTCATTTCTATATTTAACAGTTGGATGGTCTTCTCCATGGCAGCAGATTACGTTTCTGCATGGAATCATCTTTTATTCCAAAGTGCAGTATTTTTGCTTGCTATGAAGTGTTGTTTTTGAGCTGTTAAGGGCAGGAATACCTTGCAATTCCAATGGAAAACCGATTTTATTGTTATTTTTAGACATCTTCTTCCACTTATTTATTACCAAGTTGCTCATACTTTTACTAGCTTTACTATATGTACCATCCGGACCCTTGAAGAGGCGCGGAGCCCAGTTTTCTCAGCCTCATCCAGCAGCCATCCCCTCCCTTGGGCATTTCTGTGTCCGGCACTGCTAACCCCAGAATTCTCTCAAGACTACTGAGTTGGGAAATCTTGCACGGTCTTCCTGGTATCAAACGGATTTATGAAAAAAGAAGGGCAGGGGTCTATGGGGGCGTGGGACATAGATGGGGAACGGCTTGGGTAACTTACCCAGTACAGGCCGGCTACTCCAGTATGGCTGCACCTGGTCCACTATGATCGGACTATCTGTGGCTATCCGAGCCATTTTGGAGCAGTCCTGTCGACTATGCCTTGCTCTCGGTACACAGCGCAAATTATTCCAATCCAGTCGATCGCTTTCCGAACACAACGGCGAGAAAAAAAAACGAGTGACAGAAGTGTGTTTTCTCACGGCATGGAACTTCCATTTCCACTCTACAATTCAAGTAAAATAGAGTTATCCAGAAAATGAGGTCCACACCTTTGTAGAGCAAGGATGTGAGCCTTATTTTTTATTGGTCATAAAATAAGGGGTTGGGAAAAACGGCACAAATCTACTCGACAAGCTAATACAATTCCAGTGAAAATTAGCACCTCCCACGGGGTCAATCGACTTTCTTACCTCATCACCTTTGAAAAAGGCATAATCTATTTTAACTAACTGCTACTGCTTGGCTATATACATACGTTCTCTTCTACGCCAATGCTACCGCACAAGGTTCACTAGGCATTGTAGCAATTTCATGCCGCTCATCTTTTGTCTCCTTCAAACACTCTAGGAGCAGAAGTCTTTTGGTTTTGATGACAAGTTGCTTCTAACCTGCAATTTCATGTTTGTTCTGATCTAACCAGTAATTTTATCCATGAGCCTGATTCTCATTTTTACTGTTCCATCCTTTCTACTTTGTCCATTTGTTCTTCCTGTTTTTTTTTCGTCCGTATGATCATCTTCCTTATCTTTTTCAATGCACTAATTTAAACCATATTTTGGAATGCTCTCGGAGCTCGTCCAAATGAATAAATATAAAAAGAACTCGTATGATGGAATGGCATTCCCACGCCTACCAATTGAGGGCAGTCGTCATCAGTGTGTTTCCTAGCTTTTTCCTCAGGGATGATAGTACTGTGGTGCCTAATTCGGAATATCTGGTTATCAACAAGGTTTGGATCATATGGTGGACGCATTTAATTATGACGTTGCGCAAAATTCGCATGGACCTGGAAAGTACTGTCTGGGAAAAGTTACTGATAAGGAAACAAAGTAGAAGCTCTGGGCTCTACTATTAGCTTCTCTCTAGTGGTCCACATGGGTGATTTCCACAAGAACATTGCCATATCTTATATTTGCTCTAAAATCCAAGAAAATTAATCTCAACAATACCTTCAACGGCGTTACCTAAGCCTAAAACCATAACGTAAACGTCACTAAATTACCAACATCACCGAACGTTTTGCTGAAGCACTTCTCCTAAATATATTAGAGATGGGTAGGTAATATTAATAGGAAGGCATTGTTATGATTTATTCGCTCTCTTCTTCTTCTTCTTTTTCAGTGGCAGCTCATCTGCCATGACTTCCTCATGGATAGATAGGAGACTCGACAAGAATAGAAAAAGAAAATATGGTTTTGGCTTCGCCTCTGCCTTCAATTGAATCCCATTTCCTCAAAGTCCTGAAGTTTCAGGAAAATGTCTTAAAATACAGAGGCAAAAGCTGGGATCCAACCTCTTTAATTTTTATTGTCATTAGTTAATGATCAACAGATTTGCATATGTTCTCGCTTTTTTTGCTCTCATAACTTCCAAATGATTTGCTTGTTGACCACTTCCTTCTTCTCAAGTGTTGTAGCGTCATTCTTCATACAACTACATCGTGGGAAGCTGCGTGCGTGCTCCTGGATTCTATCCCGTGCAGCAGCTCTTTGTTTAGCAGTGCCTCTTCATAACTCTGAAGTATAATCATTGGACTGTTTTGACGATGAGGGATAATGGAGTATTTTTAAGTGCTGCCTCGATCCATATGAATCTTCTGTGATGTAGTCATGCAAAAATTTTGTTTTTCAAGTGGTTTATATCCTGTCATTGATAAGGCCTTGTCTTTCGACTGATCCTGATACGCCTAGAACAACTCATAAAGATCCTACAGGTTGAGGATCAGTGCCTAAACGCTTCTAGTCAAAGGAAGCTTGACTAATGATAGATTTTGACGACCTCTTGCTCTTCGAATTTCATTGGAACTAGTGAATTTCTGTGATATATTTAAGAAAATTTCTTCCAGTACCGGTGCAAACGCAGCCGTTACCCGGAGAAGTTGATGTAAAAAAACTTTTACCCTGTGTTCCTATACTAGTCGGTGGAAAGCTAGCTCTTAGAATAATAATTAGCGGGACTAGGGTGGGAACCTGCACACATTTTTTTTTCTGGACACTTGTTGCAAAAACGCTCTTCTACATATTCTTTCTTTCTGGTATTCCCATGGATTTTTTTGCATCGACAAAAAAGCAATTACAACGTTGCATCCAAGACATTATTACACCTTTAGTGATCGAACAACGAAGACTGCACGTTACTGGATATAGTGAACGCAAAGCGAAGCAAAATCGAGTAATATTATTCGGAAAGAATAACAACAGCACTTCAACACCAACGTTTTCTATAAGTAACTAACTTGTTGAGAACTAGGTACAAAATCTGAGAAAATTAACTGCTCTTGCTCCACCTCTTCTTCCTGTTCCAGTCACCGAATTGTCTCTGTTCAGCCTCTATTACCGAATATTTCATATTGATCCTTTCCCCGCTGAAGTGGTTACGACTTCATTTGGCATGTCCGTCATGAGTATATCAATAAATAAATAAATACAACAACCAATTTATACCTCTGTACCTTAGGAACCGTTAGATGAGCACGATTTAAATGCTTGACGCTTCAATTATACGTCGTCTTCAGAGGCTTGAAAGCAGTTCAAGATGACGTTAATTTACGAATTAATCCATCAAACGGCTCCTCTCCCAGTGCTTCTGAGTCGTGTTAGTCAGAGTACTGTGAGATCTGCAGTTGAAAATCATATTTACCACGTGCTACCGCATATTTGACGAAGATAGACGGAAAGGAAGGTCATGGTCGAGAGAGATTTATCAATCTCTCTTACAAAGCACAAACATTCGTTACGGAGACTCTGAAGGAATTCTGGATCTGCAAGGCGGAATGCTAGCATGATTTGCAGAATCTGATCCTCGACGATTCTTTGTAGCCACATGTCTTTTACAATTATGTGAGCTATAATAGCTAGCAGAGGGAGTTTGATCAAAAGTTCATACCGCAAACCTAAGAGAAGGTACGATTCACCAGATTTACCGACCGTGCAGGTCAGAGCAAAACTGCAAAGGCAGACGCTTCACTTGAATTACAGCCTGCTTCGAAACTTTTGTAAAATTATAAGTAACTATTACAATATTATCTATTACACAGCATATCCATGTGAGTACAATATACAAGCCCAAGCACAAATATTCTAATCGACAAACGTATTCATATTCTACATACATGCATGTCAACATCATCGGCTAATCTTGGTGAGCAGTAAATTTGTGTTAGTTGTCCAGGTATGTACTCGTCAACTGCGTTTTGTATAGAGAAATTTTCAATGGCATCTTTCTATCTTTGCTGAAGTTCAAATGTCCAGAAAGTGCTCTCGGTCTAGAGAAATTTGGTCCTATTGTAGCTTTCGCTTTGAATAAATGCGGCTTCATGGCTCCACCTCTTGCGACAGAGGTATGCATATCGAGAGGTTACCTTCGCAAAGACTGTGCTGGATTTTCGCACTTTCTTTTCTTATGGGATCATTGTGAGCTATACAATTCGTTTCTATTGTTAGAAGATGGCATTTTATGATATGAGAAGTTTGAGAAGCCTACAGTCCTAATCGCAAACTTCTTTCTGAAATTGTTCTGAACTTTTTCGGTCACATTAACTGTGGTTATTCAATTTTGCCTGACATAGTAACCTGATTGTGCGTGTAATTTTGTGATCTGTACTGATGTTTTCTTGTGCTCGGTTAGATCCACCCAGTTTAACATTTTCTGGCTTCTGTCCTAAACAGTGTATTGAAATGAAGGCATAAGATTGTAGGGGTTATTGATGCTCATCAACTGACACCAGCAGAGCGACTAGTTCGCGTCCACTCATGAATAGCGAATCGGTTCATAGTACTGCAGCGAAAGCTCATCTCCACCAAATTGGTGGGAGCATTTAGTAGGTGCCATTTTTGAGTACGGATCTCACAGTGCTGTAACTAAAGTCAGTCGAAAGCAATGAGAGAGGGGGTGTTTGATAGCTTTATTTGAAAATTAACGTCATCCTGCTTTCAAGCCCCTTAAGACGACGTATACTTGAAACTTCGTGTCAATAAATCGTGCTCAGAGAACAACATGTGAAACGCAGAAGTATGAATAATTGATATTATGACACCATGCCCAGGTTCCGTGAAAAGAGGACAAGGAACTTGAATAAGTACAGTTTTGTAGCAGCGTCTTACTGCTTTTCGATGGAACTTGTACCCGTTTTCCTCAGCAAACATTTCACTAACATGATAAGTTCCGCGAACATTTAATGTGTCAGCATTACTGCTAAAGAACTGTGCATTTACTTATGATCACTTAATTTTGTTGAACGGAGATTCTCTGCTATTGAAAAGCCATGCCAAAAACCCCTGTGAATTTGATGTGCTTTATGAAAAAAGGCTAGCATATACAGCAACTGGGTTGTCCGAAAGTCTGCGACCGCCCATGTTGCTGCCTTTGTTGACCACCCCAACAATATGATCTACCAAGTTCTATGGATTTTTTTGCCATTGCTGAAAATAATGTAGAACAATCCTGTTGTACTAGATATATACACTTATATTTGGAGAGATAATCTGTCAATACATCAAAAACATGCCTCCTCTCCTTGAATCCATGCGAATAACTGTAGATACGAACTTTCCTGAGAAACTTGTTTAAGAACTACCCAGAACCAGGAACCATTTGCTTTCCCGGAAATGGCATCCGAGATCATTTAATCCATTAATGTCAAGTTCCACGAAACTCCACGTGTATCTCATTGGGTCGAAGTGAACCAATTGCATACTAATTGAGATGTTCGGAAAATATGTTACGACAGAGATCAATTTGCACGTGCTAAATGTTTCCACTAAATGCTTAAGCTACTTGTTCATGTGACCAAAATTTTTGCTTGATATTCCATAGTGCTCTCGAGTTACAACAGATGGTCGTGGTTTTCGTGCTCTCGTGCGTGATTTCCTCATTTTTCGAGGAAATTCGACACCAGCATGTGGGTGGTCGCATGAAGAAATGATATCTATGTTCGTATACCAGCGGTTTTACTTTCTGAGTTGTTGCAAATATAATGTTCTAAAATATGCTGAAGCCATGGAATCGGGTCCAGGCACATCTCGAGTGTGTCTAGGAAAAGCCGGAAGAGCCGATGCTTCTAAGAGAATGCTGTACATGACAGCCTTGAATCTCGCGCCGAGTGTTGTTGACAAACTAGTTGTAATTACTGAGTTTTTGTTTGGTTGGTTTGTTCTCTGCATAAACTCTGTGGATGCTAACCTGTAATACCTTACCACCTTCAGTCCGAGACAACCTGAACCCCGACTGATCCTAGATTTGAGGAGCGCAAAGCTTTCGAAGCCTTTTCCGCCACCTCCCACATAGCAGAGTAATCAGAATAGTAGTTCGAATTAATCCCAGGATTCCTTGCTGGCTTCATGTGAACATTTGCTGATGCAGTACGCATTTCGATGCACCTCAGTTAATTCCACAATGGCTCTGGAGGGTAGAACTTCAAGTGGAATGCACTTTCCCTGATTTTTATTCAACTTTTCTTGGAAATGCGTATCCACGACTGATGCTTCTTCTTTCTCGTCAAAGTAGCAACTAAGACTGCACTTTAATCCACGTCAAGGACCATGTTTTCTGTATTTTCTCGTAAATCTCACCAGATATTGTCATTGGTTCCTAATTTCTTATTTGGAGCCTTTGTGCACGTGTCCTCAAAGCATAAAGATGGCAGAGGTTGTACAACGAAATTACGCTGATGGCTATTTTAATCACGTCAGAACTGGCTACGTCTGAGCATCCTCCAGGAAAATCCTCATAATTCCTAAATAACTCTCCGTAATTCCAGTAATATTTGCCAATCCGCGCTCGAACCTCGCAGTCTTTGATCTAAGGATTCACGAGCCTCTTCTTCGAATAGTATGCTC
>KN732821.1:0-10431 GCA_000816745.1 Ancylostoma duodenale | reverse complement strand
ATTCCAGGCTTGAAATAAATGTATATTTTATATCTTCGTCAGTTGATCGCCCAAAATTGACAGAGTGCTAAATATGTGGCCGCCACTATTTGGTAGACGACTTGTCTCAGACGGCGGGTGGTGGTAAAGATAGCAAGATATGCCACGCTTTTATCAAAAACTCTTCCACTCCGACTGGGCGGGAAGCTCAGAACCTTCCCGGAAACGTTCATGAATACGTGTACAGGAAGAATCTCATCATCACTAGTGCGAGGAAAACATAAAATCATCGCAGGAAAACGAACCTCTTTGGAATAAAGAACTCGAACCTTCAGTAGAACGTGTGCTTGCCTAGAATGGCTGAAAATGCGGTTAATAGGAAATAAGCAACAACAAATCCTAGTGCGTTGATTCGACGAAATAGTTGCATCGCGCCTTCTAGGCATAATGCGAATATGGCTCATCGCGCGATTATCAAAGAGAAAAGTAGAGTACAAACTGCATGCAAAGAGGATTCGCGACGTTGCGTTGCATGGGTAACAACCAACAACTGCATCTCAGAGAGCTTGCATCAGCAGAGACTTCAGTGTGAGGAAACATCGAGGATATCCTATGAATCGGTGGTATTTCTATTTTCGGGTAATCTGTCTTTATCAAGAAGATGAGAAATAGTAGCAGTGTCCTCTCGTGACGTCGCAGTTCTAGTACAGAAACGACCAGAGTACGACAAGTTTCTGCTCCGTAACTGCATATTATATATATTTATAGCTTCAGATAGCAGTGACGTAGCCCCCTCTCTTTCCGGGAAACGCGCCGCTGAGTTTTTGGCGTCACCCCATAAAACAAACAAAAATTTTGTACTAGTTTGTGTACAGGGTGTGTCAGAATTAGTGGCACATCTAAAATTAGTATGTAGAAAAAATGCGAAAACACTGTACGTGCATGCGCATATGCAGAATGAAGCGCATGTCTTGCGATCAGAATAAATGCGCTCTAGTTCGCAGCAGTAAGCAGTCACGAAGACGACGAGAGAGCGCATAGCCTGAGTTTGGCTACCAACCTATGTCGACTTTGTTCCAAATCTTGCATAGATCAGGCTCTAGGAGTTTGGTATTTTTGTAGGAGGTACATAGCGCAGCTCTTCCACAGAAGGCGCATGGGATAGTCCAGCATACTGAAATCCGGGCTTCAAAGAGGCCACATTTGAGCCAGTACGAACTCTTTCACGTGGATTTTTGAAACGGGACCTGAACCATTTTCGTCTCCTGCGCTGGAGTCAAGTCCTCCCGAAACACCTGTGGATTCATCATGCGACGTGCCGAGCAGAGAATTGTCCCCTTAGAACATTTAGGAACAGGAACAGGATGAGGAACAAGAAAATAAAAAGAATTTCCATAACAGAGCATAGATGCATTTCCCTGGCGAGAATACTAGATTTGTGAACAAGGAACTGCACATGGCACAGAAGGCCAAGACCTGCCACACCTCCCGTAGGAGTATCAAGTCCCTAAAGGCTGTTCATAACATGGAACGGAAACGGACGAACTTCACTTGCGGCGCTTCCGCAATTATCTCCATTGGCGCCTTTGTGGCTGCTTTCTCACTGACGGAGCTCGCTCCGAACAAGGGTGATTCTTCGTGCTCGTTAAGTCATGTTCTTCATTTTGAATAAACATAAGCAGGATTTTTTCAGATGTTGTCTCATCTACACAACAATTTCGGTGCGTCAATGTTTATGACGGACCCGTATTGGTTTATCTTTAACCGAGCCAGAGCGTCGCGAAGCGGCGCCCTGTCTCGGATCTGTGCACCACGTTACCTCTGGGCTGGGTATACTCTGAAAAAATAACTCCGAACCAGAGCGCCGCTTCGCGGATGACGGTGATTTTCTGCGAATCTAATTTTTAAATTTCTTTTGGGGAAGGGTTGAAGATAGGAATTCTTTTGCAAGTTTCGGAGAATGCGTCTTCTTAGTTAACTCCACTAGTTGACGGTAAAGTTTTTATGGCTCTGCTTTTTAAATACTTAGTTTTCCTCATTCTTCTTCATGGAAAAGTAATGTAATCGCTCCTTTTGCTCTTGTTAGGTTTATGGAGAAAGATGTGGGCGGAAAACCCTTTTCGGACCCCCCCCCCCCTGTTGGTCTTTTCTGGTATCCTGAGTAATAAAATGTGCAGAGGAAGGGTATTGCGGCTAGAAAACGCCATATTTCCTAGATCGTCGGCCCTCCTAGGCATTTGAAAATGTTTCTGGAAAGAAATAATATAGTGGTGAGACCTTGCAATCAGTGAATGAGCACTAAGCGTTTTCATAGGAGCCGTTCTTGAAATAGAAGGCCTGTGCCTGCTTTGCTAGCTTAGATTCTGCGCGAGGGATGCTGCGCGAAAAAAGGTGCTTCCAGAAGATGGCTGTTGAACAAATCAAGCGGTTTAGAGTTGCCTGAGCTTGAATTATTCAATTCTGTTCACCTTGACTCCAAGCTTGCTTGCGGTCAAGGCTTGGTAGCAACGGGCATGCAATCTCTTTGCTCTCGAGTTTTTATTCTCGATGAATTGCGAAATAATCGCTCCGGTAAGAGTGTAGAACCCTCTTCAATCTTCCTCTGCCTTTTTCTGCGAATGCCTACCTTTAACACCGAGAAAACCATTCAAAAACGGAAAAAATCGGCGTCCCCTCGATTCCCTCAGGCGATGAGTCACCGGCCACAGACAGACAGTTGCGAAATAGGGCCTCGCCGTTTACAATATAGAGATTGTTCATTTTTATTATCGTCATTGTTTTTAAATATTTATTTTTTATCACTTACCACTAAAGTTAATGTTTCTGGCATTTTTACTATTCCATCCGGGTCCCCGAAGTAGGCCTTCCCAAGACTTGAATTTGGGCTTTTTGCTATTTTCGCAAAAAAAAAATCTATTCACAATGCCACCATTGGTATCTGCGGTCTTGACAACTTCAAATGTAAAGGAAACCTCTGAAAAGAAAAGTTGTGTGAGACACTGGCTCGGAGCGGTATTACTATATACAGAAACTATTCTTTGTATTACATATTCGAAGGAAATGTGTTTAGGCGTGAGACGATGCTAATTAATTCAAAGGAATTCTCACTTTCGTAGAGACTTGCAGATTCCGTGCAGAAAATTATATTTAGGAATGCATAGTGTTTGCAGAAGTTTGTCGCTACAAATGGTGTCACTGCTACGGGGAAATACCAGTTATTCAGCTTCTCATGCCAGAATGACGACAGGGAAGGTGCTATATTTAGGAAACCAAGGAAAACGGTAGTGCTCAAGAATTCACGTACCACGGTAGTAGTTATTGAAAACCAGAAGGTAGAGAATTTTCCATGAATTTTCACAGACTAGGCTCGTTGAGGAAAGCCTAAGAAATCTTACGGAGGCGACTTAAAAAAATTGCAAAGGCAGACTTCACAAATTTCACAAATGTGGAAAATTACCACCTTTGTGTTCATTTATGTATAAATCTGTAGTTGCACCTTTTACGATGTGTGTGAAGCTTGCTAGAGTACATGAGCTTCATGAGGATGCACGGAAAAAATGCACACGGTGCTTCAATGCACTATCAAAGGCAGGAAAGAGCAAGCTCATTACTGCGCAAAGCTATATCCATTGTGTTGCCATGGACTTAATGTTCTTCGACCTGCCTTGCACGAATCCTGAGTCCAGCATGAAGAGTACGCAGAGTTATGTGGACAAACAGCGGCTGAGAAAGACTTAGATCTACTCTGATTGGAGGACTTCCTAGCGCTCGTTGCTGAGCCCTTCCGGAAGGGTTTGGAAGCAGCTCGTGAACACAATAGCAAAACTATTACCTTATTCTAGGAAACAGATGAGTGGTTTCGGTGTATTGGATGGTGTTTTACTAGAGCACTTGAAAAAGTTGAACACTGAGATATAAATGAACGCCCAGCGGTAGCTTGCTTGCGCCAAGGGACAAGAGTCATGAAGTGCAATTTACGATGAAGTGGTGAAGCGAATTTTCAACACTAAGTTGGGAATTGAATTTTCTTATAGGAAGTAGTCCAAGCTCTGAGATGAGTGGTGTGTAAGTTGAGCAAAATTTGGCGAGCACCGTGGATGGCAAACACTGTTGGGTTGGGGAATAAGTTCGGCCGGTTTTTCATGGGCATAGAAAAGATTACTTTCCGTAAAAATTGGCAACCTCATTGAATGAGTTGCATAGCTATCCTTCTTCCATTAATGCAGCCAGAGATGGGGCAGCTTGTCAGCTCCATGTCTATGAAAATTGCTTTGCTTGAGACGACCCTATTTATAGCCCGCAAGCGCAACTCTCGTATAAAGTCAATGAAATGAATAGGGAACTGAACAAAATAAGATGTGTATGACTGCACTAGCCCAGCAGAGTCGGTAGTAGCGAAAATTCTCTACATTTTTGTGAAATCTGCATGGAAAAATCGAGCATGCACATGCATGCATGACATGCAGGTTCACCTTAGATCGAGCATTTTGAGGTTTTGCACGGAGTGTGTTGGCTAAACTTGGCAGTGTTGAGAATTAGCATCATTAGTGATTATTCCTTACATTTAAAGAAACCTTAGCAGATAATCGCTATAAATTTGCCTTGTCTGAAGTGGCTTTGTCACGTCTATGTTGTCCTTTCAGCAGCAAAGGTTCCTCTTCGAGTGTCGTTGATATCCTTAGCCAATTGAGCCACATTTAATCCACGATTGAAGTCGAACAGTAGTCGGCGGCGGGGGGGGGGGGGGGTTCAATTTTCTCGACTTGGAGGATCAGATTCCATTCGGTAGAAAGCAAGGTATGTAAAGTGAGAGTTGAAGCACGGGTTCGCAATGGTTGCAATGAGCAAATCAAGTGCTACAAAATGGGCCATGAGAGCTAGTGAAGCGAAGCTTAATTCACCGTGAAAAAAATTTGAAGAAAACCGCACAAACGTATTACCTAACCCAGTAGATTCCTAACCCTGCTCCTGTGGTTCAAGGAAATCCACCCCACGAAAAGTGATCGCCCATTCTGAGGGTTGGTCTGCAGAAAATAAATCTGTCGAGCCATCCTGCCCTGTCCAATTGCTTCCAATACCCTAATATTACTTTGTTGATAATGTCAAATCTTGATGCTCATGCACGCTTAGCTCGAGACTAGTCCTTTTTCTCCATCGCTTTCAGCTCATCATTATTTGGGACCACCACAGTGATCACTTTTCAGTCTTATATCGCCTGAGCGAGACCCAAAAAAATGATATATCGTGCATTCACGAGCCGCATGTTCCCTAAACACTTCCCTGATATTGGAAATATTGAAAATTGAACATTGAACACACATCTGGCAAGCAGTGGGCTGATCTCCAAAAAGAGTTGTGGTCAAGTGGAGCAAGGATTGGCCAGTGCAGTGATACATATCTCTGCCTCGCTTAGTAACACCGCTTGGGATGCACAGGAACAAATCACATCGTGAAGGAGACTTCGATTTGAAGAGTGCAATTTTGGCTCACGAAATGGATGTATCAGCCAGGAAAACATTGGAGGCATTTTCGACCCCAATGCCAAATCCTCCAATGAACAACAAAGATGAGTACCTATCGATAGCAAACGACCTCATGACACTTGTGCCACTTTGTCAGCTATGAACTGCTTGATACTGCCTGTATAAACCTCGCATACTGCTTACCAACGTTCGTGACTATATGTGACAATACTCACTCTTAACGTTCGGCAGTGAAGTGCTGCAAAATCTGCACTATCGGGTGGAACAACGGGTGAGCTACGGTTTCGACAGTGCGTGGTCTCCACATTTTGTGCTTGGGATGATATCGAGAATCTAGCACAGGATGGAAAGGTGCTTGGTCGGTTAGACGCCAGATTTTTCAGGCCAAAGTTCTTTTTTTTTGTGCAGGTCCCTGAGGACGGTGATAGAGCCGAAACGTCAGGCCGCAAATACAGTAAAAAGTTCCTCTTAAAAATCTCGTAGGCGCGAGAATCGCACATAATAGCTAATATGCCGAGATTTCAAGACAAAAAAAAACATTCGAACTAGTTTACGTGCATTTATTAGCTACATGATCCCTTGATGCTTCTACAACGTTCCATGTTGTTCATGCTCTAGCATCTCAAGAACCCAAATCCTGAAATAGCACGATTTTTGACCAACGAGTACACAAAGGGCACTCGCACAAAAATTCAAAAGTCGATCGAAAAGAAGCAAGTAGTCCTGAAAATAGTGAGAGAGGGAAGATGTAGCCTTGTAAAGAAAAGAGAGATGAGAAGTGATATAGTGAAACTTCGGAGATACCGACTGGCAAACTGATCACTTGTAATATCCCATATTTCACACTTGCTGACCTAATATATTTGAATCTCCTCTGCTGCAATGAATAAAAGTGCGCTATCACCGCGCAATGCATTCGAGTAAAATTTAAAAAAAAGCGGATTATAATCATAAAGACGTATCATGTATGAAGTGCTTGCTTTCAGGGAAAGCTAGCAAGATTCTTTTTGGACAAATGCTAGGCGGAAACCGGTGTCCCGATTTGCTGTCTACAACAATTCAACGTGCTTACAGGTAGCTTTCGGAAAATTCTCCCTCTCCCCACACCTTTCTAGAGGCTTCAATCAGAAAACTTTCCCAGTGGATAGGGGAGATATGGAATATATGGCAACTTCAGTTCAATTACTACAGCTAGACTACTACTAGCCAGGATGAGATCACCGGAATAAATAAGGCAGTTTCAGCCACGTATGTGTGCATGAATAAGTAAACCGAAGATGACACGCTTGAGGTGTGGATCATTACGCGACTAAAGCAGCGCTGGCAGTTCAAGTGTTGAGGCGTGCCCAGCCCACTGAAACTGAACACACGTCAGAAGCGCAGCTATCGGAGACTAAAATAAGAGTTCAGAATGAGATCAAATGTGGGACGAGGATTATTTCCGGTTCTCTGGTTTCACCTAGGACAAGCGTCTTTGCAGACGTAAATACGTACGGCTTCCTCGAGTTTTTAATTTCACACTTCGGAGCTTCCTCTAAATGCATATCTCGAAATTCCGACGTCGAGTTAAACGCGGGCAAATTACATGCTGTCTGAGGCAAAGTTTTGTTATTCGCGGAAAGAAATGCCCATTTGTCAGTCCTCCCACAGAAGGACTTAATCGTGTCTTGTAGTGAACAGTTCAATGTTGAATGAACCCATGACCAGAGTATGTAGCTACAGAGGAGAAAAGAGGAAAAGTAGAGATTCCTCTTGGAAAGGCGGCTTACAAACCCGAATTCTGAGATAAATCTTCAAATTTCGTTGTTGAAAATCTTCAAAATGGTTCTTCAAGCTAAATAAATGAGAATGTATGATGAAGAGGACGTAAAACTAGAGAAGTACAAAAATTTTATCCTTGATAATATGAATCTCACTTACCCCTCCCCCTCCCCTCCCATTCCCCTACCTCTTGGCCTAGATCGTCACCGCTACTGGCCTGTAATATGCTTGAGACCAGGCAAAAGCTGGGCAATTCAATTAATTCAATTATTAATTCAGAATACGCTCCAAAAATACTGACATTCAAAAAATCCCAAAAACCTTCACACCCGAAATTGAGGGAAGGTCAAGATGATTATAACGACGTAGAAGCAGCATATGTAGTACGCTAGAAGTTATGATTCTGAATAGCAATAGTGAGGAGAGATTGTCAATAGAATGCTGCAGCTCATAGCTTTAATCTCGATAACTGACTTTCTCCACTTTTCATAATAACGGAAATGAGCAGGCATTACATTTTCATGGAGGAAAATCTGCGCAGCAACGATAGCACACAAAACTCTCCCGATATTCGCGTGCTACATTTAGCAATTTGATCCACGCGAATCTGAGGCAGATTTGTACGCGAAGCCAACTTCGCAGTACATTCCTGAGAAAGTATTGAAAGCGATCCTAATCAAAACGTGAGCATTCCATTCTATCCATGATGATCATGCAATGATGTGAAAGGCAACACATTAGACTAGACCATTTAGCTAAAAACTGATGGCGCAATTTGAAAATTTGTAATTTTTGCAGTGAAGAAAATTTCGAGCTCTCCCAATAGTTCTCACATCAAATTGCTCGTCACCTTCTACTGAGTTCATTCCGTCCGTTTAACTCATTGACGACCGCGTGGCTCACCGGTGAGCCGCGCTTTTTTCGTCGCGTGGGACCGCGCGGCTCACCGGTGAGCCGCGCTCCTTTAATTAACTACTGGACCTTATTTTCGAAAATTTTCGCTGTGTTTCCATATGAAATGACTAAAACACATCCAATTAATGTCTCAAATCACTGTGGTTCAAGGAAAATTGCTTTTTTATTCTAGCAAATGTCATGAAAGAGATAGGTATTTGAAATCGAGGAGGACTGAACTACATTTCTCGTGTACTGGATGGGAATAATTTGTGCTAAAGCTATATTTTCTACACAGTAACACGTCCGCTACACCTTGCACTTCTCTATTTGTCAGGCTAGGGTCATACGAATGCGTATACTCCCAAGACACCTCCTTACAGCTCTAAAAATACCTGTTACAAAGTTTCCCCTCCCCCCCCCCCCTAAATGAAGTGAGAAGCATTCAGATTTCCCGGTTTTCTGGTCATATGACACTAGTAACCTTCCTTAACAAGAATTCAAATCATTTCTGCGAAACTATGAATGTTGTGGTAAATTATTTTATCGTAACAGCGCGAAACTATGCGGGCGCCGCGCTCTGGAAAGGGGCGTTGGTCCCATGCGCCAGACACGCAAAAATGCGTGCGGTCGTCAATGGGTTAAAACGACACAAAATGTGAACCATCAGTGCTGAAGCCGAAAATTACGGAATCTTCCGCGTGTGACCACAAATTAGTGGGTGCGGTCAAGGCAACTGAAGAGTTTTTTGAAATATTTGGAGACAGCCGCAAAAGTGTGAGGTGTCCAAGAACGGAAAGATGCAGATCGTTGTTTTCCATTATGTAACCCTTCGAGTTTCGAAAAATTTTCACTTCGAAGAAGGTTATAGAAAAATCCCGCAAATCCCGCAAATCTCGCGAATCCCGCGAAACTTTTCACATTCTACCGACACGACTATGCAATTCTTCGCATCCTTTCTCCAGGACTGTGCTGCGTTGTGTTCTTCGAACATCCCCGTTTTCGACGCAGTCAAAATCGAATTTTCGTAACCGATTATATCTAACGTATTACTCGGTCCTAACTATGGGCTCTCTATCACGTTTGATACGTGGGAGAATAGAGAGCTCTAATGAGAATAAACAACTCACTCCTCATTTTTTTGGCCCAAGCTCGTTGAAGTGGATCACGAATTCATAAGTGAATCAGGTAACCAGTTACATTTGCAGGGATTTTACTCAGAAATTCTCTGATTTCTTTTCGCACTATCAGTCACAGAGGAAAACATATTATGTGAATATGAAATCAAACCAGAACTGTAGGAATCCTACTTATTCGTTAGCGAACAGCAGCGGGTAGACGTACTTTGGAATCTCCCCCAACTCACAGACGGCCAAAGATGGATGAACATTCATTTTCGAGTAGCCAGGGGCATCATATCAGAATTATTTAGGACGAGCTTGACAGCTGGACTCTCCATTTCTCGGTAAAGATCCCGACGTGGAACGTGATCAGATACTGTAAGGGCATCACGG
This sequence comes from Ancylostoma duodenale, assembly GCA_000816745.1. NCBI lineage: Eukaryota > Metazoa > Nematoda > Chromadorea > Rhabditida > Ancylostomatidae > Ancylostoma > Ancylostoma duodenale. The sequence goes on along the minus strand of KN732821.1, from coordinate 800 downwards.
TGTCACATCCACAATGCATGATGTACAGTACCAACGCTAGGAACTGCAAAATTTCGCGGGATTCGCGAGAATCGCGGGAATTCCGTATAACTTTGTCTAAATTGGATATTCCAAGAAGATGTAAACATATTCATGTTTGGCGGACAGTTCCCTATCCAATCATCCAGACCTCGTCCCTTCAAGTTTCCGGCTGTCACCAATAATTCAGCATTTTCATTAATTACTCTGACCCCGCCCCCTAGTTGAGGTCACTGGTGAAAAACGCTCATACTTTTGTCTCTAAAACACTCAAACAACTTCTAAAAAATCCTTTACAACCGGTTTCTTACTCAGGTAGATCGTGCTAACCATTCTGGTGTTAGAATGGATTGGAATCGGTATCATGAAAAATTTCGATTTTTAGCAGGAAGTTACAAAAACTTTGACAACTTTCTACCCTATACAGGAGTCCGAATGTGTTCTTATCTCCAGAATGTTTTAATTGAGATGTTTAGGCAATGAAAGGGTTAAAAACACTGGATATTGTTCCTGATTCATTCCGAAAATTGAGCACAAACTTTACTTGACGAAAATTTTTCACCCACATCCGTCAACTCCTTCGTCAAAGTGCACGGAATTTCGAAGCTTGTCAGAAAACAAATTCGTGTCTATTTGAAAAGAACATCTCCTGCACTAGTGAACTAGCATTTCTCCCACCTCCAAGTTTGAATAGGTGAAAGATGATGCATTACCTCAAATCTGTGAAACAACAAGACTACGAATTTTGAAAATTCAGTGATAACAAGTTCCAGGGCGGTTGG
>KN732820.1:0-10432 GCA_000816745.1 Ancylostoma duodenale | reverse complement strand
CTTGATGCTACGAGGGAAGCATCCTGCTATCAGCCTCCTCGAGACCCCTAATCACGATAGTTCGTGCGCGAGTCTCTGCTTCAACCTGTGCCGACAACTCCATTGGAATTTTTGCAGCAAGTGCAGAAAGTGTCTGGAGCGCACTCTCTATAACTGGATCGCGATTACGGTCCTTGATAAAGGCGATCAGGTCCTGCATCGAAAAATTATTAAAGTCGACCATGTCTTGAGTCTCTGCAGTGGTTCGAGAGGTTGAAACGCTCTGAGAGCCGTCATTCGCTGCTTTAGTTCTGCTTGATCGAACGGATTTTGGGGGCATGCTGTAGCTTTTGACCTACCAGAAATCGAAAGTAACGGACTCTCGCCAACGGAAATTGCTTGAAAAACAAAGCGAACGAAAATAAGGTGCGTAGAAAGACAACGTGAGAGTAAAATTACCCTAATCGACACAATTACTCCCCGTGCGATTACTTTTACCACGGGAAAAAAAGATGTGGGATAAGATTTAGCAAAAAGGATAGTGATAGGAAACGGCACGGACGTGGACGCAGCCCATAATTGTTATTGAACCAATCATAAAACAGTAGCTCCGCCCCGTCTTCGCTACAGCACGTCCTGAAAAAGGAAACATTCGCGGAATTTCTGCAAAAATGGAATGCATTAACATGCCGATTAATAGCACTTCTAACGATGAGCTTATTCCAAATTTTGACGAAGAGAGCAGACATGGCATGTTTTGGAGTTTGTATAAAATTGTAAGCTCTCCTGAATTGAGTCCTACCTACAGTGATAGTCGGGAAAATGTACTTCGACTCCACTTCAATGAATGAAAATGAATACAAGGGGAAGCCCAGAATCCACCTGCTAGAATCTACGAAATGCCGAGAATGTCAGAGTCGTGCAACTCGTGTGCTGTTTACTCGATGCCGAAAGGATTTTGCTGCGAAAACTGCTTGGTACCTGAGCCTAATGCGTCCACTCAATCAAAACGGAGGTAGCGTGTCAGGCGGTTGCATAAAAATGTATAGCAAGAGGGTGTCGGGTGGGGTTAACTGAGGTAATATTGACTTCTTGAAAATACGCACTAGTGGGAAAGGATTCTGGTGTTAAATGTAAATGGCATTTTTTACGTGGCCGATTCTGGAATGATGTAGAAGCATCGCCTGGAAAATGAATTCAACGACATGACAACCCTTAAAAAGGGACAAGGATAGTTCATGGTAAACCTTTTACCAGGTTCAGAGCAGAAACGGTCATACTACAGACGTACAAACGTCATCGAAGACGCCAGCCACTCTCTAGTCTAAAAACCAAGATATTCCATACTTCGCCGTAAAGAAGAGCTACATGCTGCAGAATCTGCTCGTTTCCCCCCTCTTCCCAACAACATCTACAAGCTATTTTACCAATGAATGCCACAGTTATAATAACACCTCGCTCCACTCAACTCCTACTCTGGAATCTCTAATAATGAATTGCCGAGCTTGTCGGCTACATTGCCAAACGAACGTCGCCAATTGTATTATCACACACACACGCTCCTGGAGCTTGTAAATTGTATCATATTAACATCTTACACCAATCGATTGGTATTCGTTAACTTTTGTAATGGTGACGGAATTAGTAAGACTAGCGGGGGTATATGTGCACTAACACACTTGGCAAAGGTCGTTTGCCAGTTCCGCCAAAGGACAATCACGAGCGTTAATACCAGGGCACCCGTTCCAGTGTTGACCCATTATGAATTGGGACCTCTAAGTGCACCATCAGGCTCACTGCGGATAAAGTAAATCCACTTATGATTCAGTGTGCTTCTTCACATCTATGGTGCATCTTGTAGTATACACATGAATTAATATTATAAATATGAATATTAGGTAATACACATGAATTAATATTATAAATATGAATATTAGGTAATCGAGGTTTTACCTTAACTTTTGTCCAACATTAGATTTAGCTGAGATGAGCTGTTCCTTCAAGCAGAGGAAACAATTACGACAGTTGAGGACACACTATATGGAGGTAGAGTCCAACCTCAGAATCATTGCCTAGAGTTTCGAACGGTTAATCGGTGGCTATCAGTGGCAGCAAATGAGGCTGCTGCTGTGCTCCCTGAAGAGTATGGCGCTGAGCCGGCAGCAACACTGGCTTTGGGTGCTCACCACAAGCCACGCTGATCACGATGGTGTAAATAATTCCTGTAGAAGTGTCAGAAAACGGTTTCAGGTCTTCTTTTGGAGGAAGCTTGCGTGCGATAGCACAACATCTAGGTTTAATTACCCAAGCTTGAGAGAATTTCTATTTCTTCTATTCCTAACCTGTATTCCTAGTCCTCCACCCGGCAGATGAAGAGGACAGGGATGCAGTCGAGTTGGAGAGTTTTTTAATCCATATTTCAGGTTGAAGCTTAGGACTTCCCCTTCCTTACTGACGAGTACTGGGGGAAGTCCTACGTTTTCAACTCAGCTTCCGTACAAGGGTTAAGTACGGAACGGAAATTGGGCCATTTTTCCAAATGTTTTTTTTTACTTTTTAGTAATTTACGATTTGTTTATTATCTGGTTGAGGTGTTCATGTGAATAATGTGTTGCATACTGCAGCATCTTTCCAGGGAAGAGCACTGAAGAACGGATTTTCCGTCAATTGCACAAGGAATGATGAATACCACTGTGATCAACCTCGATTAGACTCTAAAAATTAACTGAAAGTCGTCTGAGCTGTGAAAGGAATAAATTTTAAGTGAAAAAATCTCGAAAACGATCCTGAGATTGGACACGGTCTTAAAGAGTATATTCGACGGACCCAAAGAAGCCAATTCTGCATTAGGAAATATGCAAATACGCGCAATATACTTGAGAATGGCAAAATCAAATTTTTAGGAATTTCTCCTGGTCATTAGAACGCATATTTTTGCTTTTTTCATACCTCCCAAAGCCTCAATTCTTCTCAATTCACTCGCACGCTACTGCTTCGTGTAAAATAACACAAAAGCAACAAATCTGTCGGAAAGAAAAGCCCTCCCACCAAGAAATGAGGACCAGCTCACAAATCCGTGGGATCAAACTGTTACAAAAACTCAAGCGGGCGGCGCGAAAATGAAAACAATGTCAAGGATTACGTTTCATTCCAGAATAATTTCTTCCAAGAACATAGGCAGAACCCTGCCCTGCAGTCATCCTTTTGGAGTAAAGCTTTTTAAGCCAACGGTGTTGACCCTTGACCAGACACAGCGAAGCATGAAATCGCCGCTGCACAACACTAAGACAACAGAATCGCAAAGAATTAGCCTTGCCTAGCAACATGCTCCGGCAATAACTCACGTCCAAGGACCTACGAAACAAAATGAGCCAGGCCATCCTGAAGGATGAAGCTGATGACCAGCAACTCCTGGAAAAAGTAGTCCACGGCTTCGTGGATTAAATTAGAAGCCTCAGCTGGGGCGGAGCAACAGCAAACACGCGTTATTCACGAGCATTTTAATGTGAGAAGCGCCGAGCAGCAAGTAAACAACTTCACGATCAGATGAACGACAGATTAGTTTATCCTGGGAGCATCTGGTAATTGAATAAAATTCTTGGTACTACACAACTCCACTATACAAGACATACTTAATAATTTTCGTAGAATCGTTGGGAAAAAGGTGCATCTATTGCAATGTTTCCACAAGCTTCACTCGGATTTACATTTATCTTCATTATTGGAGATGCGGCAGATTAGCTGACTGGGTGATGCATTGCTGCAGACCATGTGACAATTCTCCTTACTGGCAAACAAATGAAGACAAATGGGAACATAGAACTTTTCAAAACTAAGGGACAAATGTCTAAAAAAGAATGGGAATGACAAAGTTCTGGAAAACAACCGGTATCCACATACGAAAAAAGAAAACGACAATTAAAACAATCAATAATCTATGAAAGACCCGTACTTCACACTCACACAAGCAAATTTGCATTCAATTAAAGAAAATCGCCTCAAAGTGCGTTTTGATTATCCCGAGCGTGCGCGTCTGAACGTCGGCCAGTGACTGCTGGCTGGATGAGGGCGGCAGCAGAAGGCATAGAAGACGTGAATTCACCTAAAATGTCCAACAGCATATCATATTTCCAATCGAGAAAAAGCTAGTGCAAATATTCTCTATGGAAGATGCAGAATAACATTAACGGATTCTAGAGCCATCCCATCTGAAACGATGGAATTGCTTGGAATTCATGAAGAAATACTAGAAATTTTCACACAATAAAAACCTCAAAAAGAGGTGAGAAGTGCTACAAGTGCTCCTTTCCAATGAAAATAAAAATCATTTAGCGAATTAGTTTGCTAAACACTGTGGCAATTACCAATTCATCAAGTGGTAATCCAATATTTGTCAGCCTGGGCCTAAATTCCTTGTACTTTCAGTTTAGCATTCCATTCACATTTGGCTTCATCTTTTGCGACATTTATAAAGATGAGATGAAAAAAAACACTAGGAGAGCAACTAAGATCAGTTCAAAAAGGGCAAGGATCTGCAAACATCTACTGCGTTCAGGTTATGGAAAAAGGATCTCGGCTGAGGACTTTTTCACCTTCTGTAGTGGGAGAGCGGCCTCATGACCCGCCATGAGAAGACATCCGTACCAAAAAAAAACTTCATTGTTGGAGGAACAGGGGAAAATCTGTTTTCGTGTTCTTTTTTGAGTTCCCGCGGTATTTTTCTGTTATCTTGGAGCTCCTTTGAGTGTAATCAAATAAATAAATAAATAAATAAATAAATAAATAAATAGATAAATAAATAATAAATAAATAAATAAATAAATGAACAAACAAACAAATAAATAAGTAATTAGATAAATAAATAAATAAACATCTCGAAAACAGCTGTCCACATTTAAAGCAAGGACAACTAGCTGCTAATAAAGCAAACCCTCAGAAGAAAGGAGGGTTGCAATTCTTTCTCATTGAAAAAAAAAACTACTGCGCTTAGTTGCATACAGAAGCTTATGAATTAGTAAGATATTTTTCCTCGTTATAGCATAACTTACAACTACGGCAATGAATAAAACAATAGGTTTTAACAACAAGAAAATTGGGTAAAAATAGCATAAGCTATTTGAAAGGCGGTAAACTGTGAGAACTAGCTGAATAAATTTCAGCTAGTTCTCACAGTTTACCGCCTTTCAAGTTCCCTAGCCCTAAATTTCACATTGGCCCTGCGATCATTAGATCGCCAAGAAAGATAGGATCATTGTCGAGCTTTTCTGATCCCCTCCCCACTCCTTCCGATGATTACGCATCATCCAATGCTGCATTTCCTATTTTACTATTTTGACGTTAATTTCGCAGACCCTTCAATTCTAAACTGTCTTTTATAGCCATCCCATTTTTCGCTAACGCTCCCGTCTGCGACCGCCAGTGCCACAGCCAACTGCAGATAAGCGGATTACAACAAATGCTATATCATACGGTGACGGTTTCAAAGTGGCAAATGGAATCTAGTGGATTCACTGCAAGACGAACCCAGCTATCTTATGACGCGAAAAAAATGCAATAAGAACGATGAAATGTGCACTATTTTTCATTGAAAGTGGATGATCGAGTTACAAGGGATTAATTATTTTGTCCAAAAAGACTCATGGCGTATGGGCTTGGTGCAAACACCAAACACAACTGTACACAATAATACATAACCTCAGCATTCGTAGCTACAATCGTAAAACAACAAATTCCACACTGATTCTGCATCAAGACTTCAAATGGAGGAAGATGAGATGCCTTTACTGATCGAAATTCTATTAAACTAACGTTATACGATAAGGATGAGATATCTATTCTTCAAGTTCTTTCAAAAATACTTTTAAAAGAATGTTCCATACCTCAATGAATGATCAACAATATCATTAAAAGGAGAATCGAACCATTTCCCAAACTTCCTTACAGAACAAAAACTGCATAAATTGTCAAGAAGAGCACTTTATGTCAAAAAAAGCCAGCCAAAAACCCCCGCTCATACTTGTTGATTACTTTGTTTACATCTCGAGCGTACGTTACTTCTCCAACAGAAAACTCACAAATTTTGGGTAAAATTGAGAAGATATCATAGTGGAGAGGCGCAAGCACACGGTCCCAGATAGATACCACTAAGCAGCGTTCACAGCTGGCGCGATACAATTACCACACACCAAGTAAAAAAAGGAAAACAACTTTAGAGAGATACTACCAAAACAATCACACACTCCTCATGAAACTGATATTGCTTCAGCACAGCTTAGGAGAGGGGCCCACTAAAGCTGGCTTAGCGCCACTCAGGGAATCAGGGTGACAAGAAAATAGGCTCTTGATTAAAGAAAAAACTAAGCATAAAGTTAACAATACCTTTTTGAGTACAATCCACCATTCAGACTCAGACTTTGCGAAACACTCTCCGAATTCATCAGCCTCCGACAGGAAACCCGTGAGCGAGCTGCACACAAGTCTGAAAATCGAAATCATTGAAGACTTCCTGGACTATGCTCAACTAAGTGTTCATAGTGTTAGATGAGGCTCGAAAGGTGTTCATAGTGTTAGATAAAGCTCGAAAGTTTTTTACTTGAACATTGTTTGGAGGGTCCGCAATTTTTATGAAACTTCAGGAATAGATGAACATCCATCTTAATGTCCTCAAGGTCCAGAAATTCAGTGATTTTAAACGGATTATACATAATTCCTATAAATAAAACGGATATCACCAGCGCTGAATCCGATTTAGTCAACAGTGGGCTAATCCTGGCCGCTGATGCCGAAGCACCAGAATAATAATCCACAGTACTGCTGGGACTCCGCTCACACGTAAAAATACGCCGGAACTACTTTCACTGATTTTTATCTGAACTCGTGTTAATTTATACTCCGTGCTACCTGTGTAAGAGTTGTGCTTATTCTACGGCATTACCTGAGACTCGAGAAAGAGAAGTAGTGCCTTCAGACGTAACTATGGTAACGAGTTCAATTTTTTCCTCCATTTTTTTGAATAATGACCAAGTAAAGCGAAAACACTGGAATTTTAAGCGGTAGTAGTGATTCCTTCTAGCAAGATTGAAAAACACGATGGTCTATCACAGTATCCGAATGGGTTTGATTATGTGATCCCCTACGCTCAGAAATTACGGCGCGCAACAAGCAGCTATGAAAAAAACCTGTAACTAAACCACTTTCCACCCGAATCACGCAATGTAAACACGTCCGCGGTAAGCTATGCTTTCATCACTACGTAAACACTGCAGGAAATGAGCGTGTTGTGTGACGCTAGCACAAATCGCCAGTAAAAATATCGCTCAACTTCGTCATTCAAGCACACCAAGTCATCTGTTCTTAAAATAACTTTCCATGAAAATCACATACTTGTTAACTTCGGGAGGAGGTAGAGGTGCTTTCGGCGCATCTGTAGAATCTGTGAAGGATGAAGTGAGGCTCAGCGAAGCCGGGTTGTAGTAAATATAGTGGAAGTCGGGTGTCGACACTGTATCCGGATTTTGGGCACCAACACTGCAAATGATGAAAATGTTACCATCTGTTATACATGTGAATGGCGAAGTAGATAGTCAGACAGACATATGTCAATGAAAGAAATGAATAAGATCGAGTTGGTACTTTGGTCGACAATAACTGAGCTGATGAAACCAGATCCACGGACAAGTTAAAGAGATACCCAGCTAAAGTGGCTGTAATCGGTGAGAAAAGGCACACGATCCCAAAACTACTAAGGAATCGGTAATACTATAACCATGAACAAGTGGGCATTTGAACTGGGAGCCAGAAAAAATGTAGACATATTTACGGAATGATCAAAAGGAAAATCGAACGAATTCCTGCGCAGATTTGTTAGCGGGGAAGCAAACTGATGAAACACAGATTTTTGCAAGGACACGTTTAACTATTCGTGGAACAAGCAGAGTTTGAAAAACTTCCCCAACATCGCCTTAACAGTGAAAAGTTGCAGCTTTTCAGTGAGCCGAGAGAGAAGCTTTAGAGCGGACAGAATTGTTACATAGTATGTTCAATAGCTACGACTGTGGAGCTTTGTGCCAACCGCCTCCTTTCGACCCTTTTCAATAACCAAATGTTTACCTTACTTATTTATTTATTTATTTTAACGATATCATATTGTTCCAATATGTCGTTGCATGCTTTTCTTCCATTTCGTTCGGTCGCTAACTGCCGCTCGCATCCATGCTTCGCCAAGGTACGATACAAAGGCATCTCTCCATCTCATTTCTAGTCGCCCAAATGATCTTTTCCAGGTCCATGGCCGCCATTCTGTAATTCTTCTTGCCCATCTTTCGTCTTCTGTACAAGCTATTCTTATTATGCCCACATCCATCTTCGTTTGATTGCTCTGCAGGCAAAATTCGGGAGTTTAGCCGTATTTTGTAGCCACGCATTGGTTCGGCAATTCGGCTAGCATCTTTCTCATCATTTTCCTTTGAGCTGTCCTCAACATTTCCATTTTCCTTTTCCTCGTTACCCAAGTTTCGCAGCAATATAAGAGCGAATGCTCTATGCAGGATACATAGAGCTGCCTCTTGAAACTCATGGGAATTCTTCGGTTTGTGAAGTAGGAGTGGTTCGATTGAATGAGCTCCATCCGGCTTTAATTCTTCTGGTTATTTCTGCAGAAAGGTCACCATCAAACGAAATCTTCTGTCCCAGGTATATGGAGTTGGTGCAGTAAGAAGCGATAGTTCCGTATAAGAGGATCGGGGTGTGAACTGAATTAGACATGACTACGGTTTTTGAAAAATTGATTCTCAGTCCAACAGTTTTGCTTTTTTCATTCATTTCGCTAAGCATATGTTGAAGGCGTTTTGCATCGTGAGCGAAGAGCACAACATCGTCTGCATAGCGAAAATGGTTTAAATACTATCCATTTACGTTTTCCTTCTTTACTACATTCCACACTGCGAAAGAGAGCTTCGAGAACAGCAGTAGAGAGAGCGGGCGATATAGGGTCTCTTGTCTAACGCCTCTCCGAACTTGGATAGAGCAGGTTTGCCACATATGTTGATTGCTACTTCAGCTTCAGTGTAGACGTTCGACAGAAGACTAGTCCGTCTTCTGTCGAACCACATGTTATCACGCGTAATTTTTCTCTGCACCTGCTAGAGTATCTTACCATTAATATACTTTAAGAGACAAGGAGAATAATTAAGGGGAATATGCCACCCGCAGATATGAAGGAATTACAACAATCAAGAAGTCAAGTACCAAAAATAGAGCACGTCCTACCATTCCCTAATCATTGTCGTGTACAATGGAAAACCATCAAAAGGACAAATGAGAAAGCGAGTGTACGAAAGCATTATGCATTAAATTCATGAATTACTAAATGAGCTATCATGTGGCACAGACTAGAAGCTCATTCGTGTGCTCCCTCGACAAAGATTTACCAAAATGCAAGAAAATTGATTGAAGATGGGTAGATCATGCTATCTGTTCAGGAAAGAGTGAAGAAAAACATAAGAAATAATGGAAAAAAAATTCGACGGGAAAGGCACAAGAATACGGAGTACGAATGTTTTTCTGTAAATTTCGACTTTTTCAGAGAAAAATGTTAGTTGGAAGCAAACGATTACTGCCTTATTCATGCTGCTATCTGGTTATGCAGATAGAGAAAGATACGAGGTAGAGCTGTGAAAGCAAAGAGGAGTAGTTCAAGTAATAAAAAGAGAACTGGATGGAAACGAAATGGAGAGATAATAGATACAAACTACTTACCAATCTCCAATTTGAGATGCAACTTTACTCAGCTCGCTTCCCAAATATCCATCAATGTTCCGCATCAACCTCCTTGTGACCTCGTGAGTGGTAAACATACAAACAGTGGCGTTGAGACTACGATAAACCATCTTAACTATGAAACAATTACTAATCTAACTTGTCCTGCGCTTCCGCGACTACAGAACAAGAGGTCTGCATACCATTTGGTACTTGACTAGTTCTTCATTATCCTCTTCTTCATTGTAGTTGTAAATATGAACAGTTGGCAGGGCATCATCACCAACTAAAGGTGTGTCTAGTGTGATATCAGAGGGACCGCGTAAGAAACGGCCATGCGTAGATCTGAAACCCGTGTTTTTCAAAGAGAAGAAGAAAAATTCAAGTCAGGAGTATTGGAACTTTACCGAGACTGGTAGTCGAGCTCGTCACCAATACTCATCGGCAAGAGACTCTGAGTGAGGTATCGAAAAAGAGAAGGTAGATCGCGTCGAGAGATGGAATAATACAATACTTTATCCTATAAAACAATTCGAGTAGTCATTATATAAGCAAAGAACTGGAATGGCGTACCTGATATAATATGAGAACTTTCTGTATTATTGGAAACTCTTCCACTAGTTCAGATGACAAGGAAACAACATTTAAATAAGTTGGACCATTGAGAGGAAGAAAAGCTGCTCCGTTTAGATAGTCC
>KN732819.1:0-10434 GCA_000816745.1 Ancylostoma duodenale | reverse complement strand
ATCTCTGTGTCTCTCGCTTCTTAACCACATGAGCGCGATCTCTTTCTGCTGCGGTTTTGTCTGAGCTCATCCAGGTGTTGAAAGCATGTTAATCTAGCGATAAATTCACGTTTGCTAGAAAATTGTAACCCTAAACTTGTCCAGAGTAGAGGAATTCTAAAGGTGGAAGTGTGCATTTGCTGTACGAGAGGCATTGTAGGCCTATCTGGGGCACTAGAAATGCAATCAAATGCAAAGTTCTTATTAGAGAAACTCGTCCACCTTCGGCTAGCGAATTTTTCAGAACCTTTCCAGGACCGTTCATGAGGCTCTCCGCAGGTGCTAAAACTTTAGCCATTTTTTTCGGGAGCCGTCTTCCAATGGATGTTAGAAAACGAAAGAAGAAACAATAAATAAAAGAAATTGAATCCCATACACGACTCGTAAACAATCCCATAAACGTTCATGAACAACGTCTACAACTAAAGCACTGTGGGGTTCACCCGCAGCACCAAGATTCGACCCAACTCAGTCCGGTGGAATGAGGTGTTTGTGCTGTACATAATATGACGCTGCCAACTAATTTGTCCCAGTAAAAATGCAAAATAGAGAATGAGTGTCCACAATCCGAATCGTTCGGGGTATGGCAGGGTAAAAATGAAATGGTGGCACAACTCGAACCGTTCGAGTGTGGCCACTCATTCTCTACTTTGCATTTTTACTAGGACAAATTAGTTGGCAGCGTCATACATGTATGTTTGTGCTGGGGTCAACTCTACGAGTGCCTGAAAACATTGTTTTTTGACAGGTCCGTGTTCATATATTTGAGAAAAATCGTAGTCTTATAAAGAAAAAAAAACTGCTAATTCAGCTCATTATACAGACCTAGTGACATTACAACAAAAGTACTAGGTTCTGTGAATTTCAAAAGATGACAACCAAATACTGGGCGTCATACCTGGAAAGGCAGGCGCGAACGAGGGCTGTGACTGGTCATTTCGACGGGCTGACTAATCACGGAGCTGGGTAGCCCCGCCCCTCTCCAGATATAACGCACCACATCGCAAAACTGTTTCAGTCGTTCCCACGCCGGAGGAGAGGAGTATCAATGGGATTTGGGGAACGAAAAGCATATTTTCTTTCGATACGGCCGAATCCAAAGTTCGCGACATGGTTTGGGAAGAAAAAACATCCGGTGGTGGAAGACAAGTGGGTGCAAACAACACACGTGGAATTCTAATATTTCAAACCCTTGGCCCAATTATTTCAAATTAAAAATCGCTGTTGCAGCAAGAACAAGATACTGCTTCCCGTAGCGCCAGTACCTGAGAAAAGCCTCGTGAGTCCACGCGAAGACGACGATGATGACATTGGTATGCGCTTTGGGGATTTGGTATAGTCTGTTTCAAACGCGACGATGGTTGAATATTTGTGCATATTTCCTGCTTTTCTTGCAACTCCGTCCAATTGCTGCGCAATTTCCCGCCCTCCTTTCCTCTCTGGCGTTTCTTTCGCTGTCGTCTCGAGTGAAACAGGCTACAAAACCGAGGGTTTGAGGCGTCGCAATGTCCAAAATATCCTCTGTATCATTCCACGAAGGGCAATTCCAGACGACAGCCGTCGCGGGCCAGCTGTCAAGAAAGGCACCAATGCCAGCAACCCTTTCATTAAAGGATGTCCATTTTGGACGGTGGCTACGGGGTTAGTTCGCACATATGGTTCAGGTGCGCTGTTGTGTTAATCGTCCGAGTTTTTAGTGACGAGGAAGAAATGGCAGAAGATGATTACCCTGTCGACATTGAAGCAATAGAAAAGGTAGGGTTTACCTTACGCAGGCGAATAAAGAGCAAGAAGAGAAGAGAAACAGAAACTAATTTTTAGGTGGTTAATGGTGCTGAATTGAAGCGACCACCGTTTACGAAGAAATCTTTCGAGGTGTTTACTGACGTGGATACTTTTAAAAAGGACGATGTTTTGTTTGACAGGTTGGATGAGTTATGCTAGTTTATTCAAATAGATTTGTTACATAAGCTTAAACTTGTGTGGGAATAGAACGAAATAAAATAAAGGAAAACAGAACCCAACAAATACAGCAATTACTACAGTTCGGACAATCCATGAAACAACTAAAAACGTCAAATTTCAAGGCATTATGGGCTAGTTCATTCATTCTTTTCAATGCATTGTAGCTGATTTGTGATGATCGACAATGGCATTTCCTTCTGCAAAGCAGAAGGGGAAGAACTACATTTTACATCCATTTGTTCGAACCCAGCACTAGGTCATTATATTTTTGAACAATTTTTTAGACGCTTCCACTTTTCTAGTCCTTAAAACTTTTCAGAGATTTCGGTGAAACTTTGCCTCAGGATTTCTTGACATGGTGAACACAAATATGGTCTATTTTTCACCATAGCCTCACTCCTGTGGATAAAGCGTCTCTCCAGAACCTTTCCCAGTTTTGCACAGGGATACCTCATGTACTTACGTTGTGATCATGATTACTGACACTGTTAGCTTGGAAACTTCTTTCACTTGACAAAATTAACATTGTTATGCAATATCTTACACTAACCCCACCTTAGCACTGAGAAAGTAGTGCTACGGTACAAAAAATACACAACTCAACTCCCCCTCCCCCCTCCCCTCCACTGTCCAAAAATGGGTCGCCAAGCTAACAAACTAGTCCGGAATCTGTATATATAAAAGTGAAAGTTTGTAAGTATGTATGTATGTATGTTTGTATGTAATGAATAGAAATCGCCGAGGATGAACCGATCCGAATCAAATTTTGCATGCAGGTCCATCCTGGGCCGGCGGAGCTTATAGGCCACTTTTCGCTAGGGGTCATCGATTAGTCTATCCATTATATCGATTTTTCGCCACTTTTGTTCTGGGGGTCACGGGGACATGTCTTCTGGGGTTCCTCAATACGTTGAACACAAAAATGACGACCACTTTGCACGAGATATTGATTTATTGATTTTGTCGATTTTTTCCGTTTTCGCTCGGAGACGGGCGAGGACATGTCCACTTGGGCTTCTCAATACACTCAACACGCATACGACAACCATTTTTCACGAAATACTGATTTATTGATTTTATCGATTTTTCCTATTTTCGCTCGGAGACGGACAGGGACATGTCTGATTGGGTTTCTCATTACGCTGAATACCCATATTATAACGATTTTGCACGAAATATCGATCTATCGATGTAATTGATTTTTGGTTCTTCTGCTCAATGGAGCGGTGAAGGCATGTCTTCTGGGGTTTCTCGATACGTTGAATATGAATATGACAACCAATTCGTACGAATTCATCGATTTAATGTCACCGAAATAGCTTTGCTAACTTTTCGCACACAAGTCGATTTGAAAGGGTCACTTGGGCTTCGCTAACATGCTTATCACCAAAATAATGGAGATTTTAATGAATTCATCGGTGATAGTAATTGGCCTCAACAGTGTAGTGTAGCCAAGGTAGTAAAACACCCGAGTGAAGCCGGGTACGGCAGCTAGTACTCTATTGAACAAAAAAGTTTAAAAAATAACGTATTGGCTATTATCAATTCCTCATTTCATTACTGTTTGACGAATGCTAATTTAATTTTTTAGTGTCAAAACCTATATTTTCAATGATTTTACTTCTGAAATTCTACCGATCTGAATTTCTGAAGTGGCGGAGGCCAGCTCTTTTCCTACCACTGTCGCCATACTCTACGTGGAGTTTATTTAACATCGTTCATTCTAGAATGTTGCAGAGAGCTGATCTTCGGAAATACGGTGACCACGGTGCTAAATTTATTTTGCAGCGACCAAGGCGCAAAGAAGTGAGTTAATCATACAAAGTATCCTATAGATAGCGAGAAAGACGGAGGCATTGTATTTTTTTGAATTCGGACACGAATACAACAATAAGAACTAAGGGAAAGCATATGTGTCAGTTTTCCTCCTTAAGGGACAAGAAATCCCGTGCTGAAAGGAAGGCTCGGACTATGTCCTCCATAGGTGACATACAGAAGGTCACATGGGCACATACCATTTCTGTCACAACGTTTGATGTGGAAAAAAGAGAGCCGAAAAAGGCAAGCTTGGTTTTTTGTCTGAAATTCTGCGAGGAATTTCAGTTTGTGGAAATTTTAGAAGCGAATACCTCAAGAAGAACCAATGAGAGACGTCATAAGGATGCCAGGGCAAATGTCAAAGGAGTAGAGTCAAATATGTTATACTAAGAACAACCAAGAAAAAGCACTTTAATATAAATTATAAAATGTACTGCATATAAATATGTTGAAGTTATGTTGTTGTAATTGATTGGGCCACGGCGGGCTCTTTCTGCATCGGTGGACCCATATCCTGATGTCTTCCTCACTGTTGGGCCACGGCGGGCTCTTTCTGCATCGATGGACCCATATCATAGCGTTCTCCACGTTGTCGAAGCAGAGCGAACCGATCCTATAATGGCGGACCTGTATGCCGGTGTGCTCCACATTATTGGGCCATAATGGGCTCTTCAGTCAGATCAACGGTCAACCATTATTCTGATGTTCTTCCTCACAATTAGGCCAAACCAGACCAGGTCTCCATCGGCGAAGCCTTATCCTAGCATTTTCACCACTTTTGAGCCACGGCACACCTGTTTTCTATTGGAGCACCCGTGCCCTTAGTAAATCTCGAGAGTAATGGTAAAGGCTTGGGAGTTATTCAAAAATTTTGGCAAAGTATTTGTTGACTGATTGGTTACACAATGTCATGCCTTGATATGTTGAGGCTCTTACTCTGTGTGTTAGTGCAAAAGTCGCTGCGAGAATCAAGCAGCAGATGCGGCAATAGCATCCCCCGAATGAGGCGATCGCGTAGGTCACGCCTTCATTCAGCTTTCAAGGCGCACCACTGCTCTCGTATAGCAAAACATCTCTTCAGTACAGCTGCCTAACGCATTTCAACAGTGGAAGGGGGCATTTTCTGCTCCGTATATTGTGCAGCCTGAAAGCTTGTAAACACTCCCTCACTCCTATGCTGCTAGACAGCCAGCGAAGATGGTGAAATCATTACCCGTGCATGCGGGAGAGCCAGCACTGACGTGATAGCGGGTCCCGAAACGAACGTGTCTGAGTCCATAGAAATCGGTCATTTCGCCACATAGTCTGCTCCTCAAGATTGCGGTGTCTATGAGTGCCGCCGCATATCTCTAGCCGCTCTAGCCCCCTTATGGCGCTTTGTTTAATAGATTGCATTCGATCGTTAGTAGTCAGAGTGAGTTATTACGTTGTTCCGAGTGTTAGAATGAATGGAAATTTTCAATGGAAATAACAAAATTTTTAGACATAGAAAACTAATGAGTTCAATTTATTAGCAGTTCGAGGCGATAATCTTTTACCACCTATTCAGAAACAACTCAATGCAATGAGTCCAGTATTTTTGATCCCTCGAAAAAGACACGTTCCTTGTTCTTGGGGATGACGCATCCTCGTGATTATTGAATTTTTGGAAAGGAAGATGCAGAAACTAAATGCAGAGTAGTTAGAAAGGCCCAAAGAAACTTTCGGAACTCCCGCGGTTGACCCGACGGAAGTTCCGAACAAGTTTCACTGAAGTTCCGAAATCGAACGCGAGTGACGTACCTGGCGCATTATAGAGTCAAACATAACACGAGTAATAGGGTGAAACTGACCAACATGAAGGGCCAAACACCTCCACGGGGCCTGATGCCGAGGATGTAGGACCATGAACCCTTCCAAGTGTCGTCTCACCACGTGGCAGTAATATCACCACTTGTGGTTTCGTTCCGTGAAGAAGAGCCTCAAGCAGGGTTGCCCTCTGACTCTGCTATGTATATGTATACGTCAGGTTTCAGCTTCATCGATAACATGGAATAATTCCCCTTTGGTGAAAATCTGTCAGATCGTCGTATAAATGAGAATAACCCCAGGGGTACATTTATCTGATACGAGCTTTACCCGTAATTCGGCATTACGGATGTCATTGTTGGGGTATTCCGAAGTGAATTTCGAGGGAATAATAGCGGAAAAATTTCGTATCCTGCCACGGCCTCTAATATGGCTGGCTGAAATCAAGCAGAACATACCACTACAAAAATTGGACGAAACATGCCATTTGATATGTTATTTTCTTGCATCATAAGATCTGTCTCGAAGCTCCACCGAACTTCCGAAAAGTGTCGAGCTCCGCGGAGGTTCCGAAACTATTTTTTTCTCTGCGTCTCCATTAGGAGCTTCTGCGGGACATCCTCGGAACTCCCGAAGAATCGACCAGTGAGGTCATATTTCCGCAGAAGTTCCGAAATTTGGGCTCCAATAGTTCTATATCATCGCGATTAGCGTCGTCTGAAGATTCTTTTGATATGGGATCCCAAAATTGGTTCTGAAACGAGGCGATGTCTTCGAGTGTTCAAGTACATGCAACGTTGTCTTCCTCACGGTCCTGCTAAGTCCTCGGGACGACTTGAATTCTGCGTAATTCCGCATGTATGGCTTGGGGAGGAAACCTAGTCTCGATTCCTTTAACTGTTTTATAAATGTTGTATCAACATATATTGTTCCACATTGTTAAGCTTTTGTTTCCAATCACCCCAAGCACTAGTAAAATTAGGCCTCTTAGTCAGCTCACGGATGTTTCATCCCAGATTAGAGGATTACATGTTAGTTATCTCTGAAATATCATGGCTTAATCAAATGAGTCACTCTTGAGCAAGAATACGGGTGAAAACAAGCTCCAAGACTGCTTACGTTGCAATTGCTTACATGCGTACGGATAGCAAACGCATTAAAGGCAGGGGCCCACCCCATTCTCGTAGTTGAACTAAAAGCAAATGCTGTATCTCGTCGACACGCTGATTCCAGCGGTATACGTAAATTGTCACGAAACGGTCTCTAAATCCGACTTCCGGGACGGGGTATGTAACAGTTTGCTAACCCACGTTCACGTGTGAAGTCGTTGATCTCATCGATTGAACACGCCAAGAGTCGTTGGTCAACACTGCAGCAGTGGCGGGCAGCCAGCGGTTGCACGAGGTACGTTCCCCAACCACGACGAGCCTGCCGCGCGCCGTGAATACTCTCACAGTCTGCGTCTCCAATCACTAACGGGTCCATGTACTGCCCCCAACCACCAACTCCCTGTCTAGGCTTTAGCCCCTCGCGGCCGCCGCAACGCGGGTGGGGAACGTAAAGGGCACTCACACCGGAGTAAACATCGCGTTGGAGACACACGCGAGAACTGATCCATTCCATAGATCAAATCCTCAGTCAAAAGGCTACGTACGAATGGTTTTTAGCGGCCTTTCGATTGAGAATTTGATCTATGGAATGGATCAGCTCGCGCGCAATGCGATGTTTACTCCGGGGTGAATGCCCTGTATCTCATATTATCGTCAGCAAAATTGTCGAAATTTAAGGCAGGTCCTAGAAGCGGATTTCAGCCGATTTTGGGCGCCTAGAAAATAGGCCCTTATGCATCTTGAGCGTCTTTCCATCGAAGCATCTTCAAATTTCCGGATCAAATGACAGCTATAGGTAATGCCTAAAGTACTGCATCGAATCAGTAGCATGGACTGGACCGCCCAGCATGAAAAGCAAAAAAAGCACTTTAGAAAGTGCTTGTCTCCGTTTCTCGAAAGCGGAAGCAGCAGGGCCAGAGCTCGACGGTAGAATCAATAATGAATTCCAGTTTAAATGTAAGTAAGCTGTTCGGAACTCAATTGCTTATGAGAAATGTATGATCTATTTTATTGGAAGATAACGCGAAAAGACGGAAAAATGAAAATGTGGCGGCGGTGAGCTTTCGGGTATTTCTTGAACCTAGAGCAAAGAAAAGCAGGATTTGCTACGTGAGTATTTTATCATATTTATTCGTCAAATGACATCTCAGGAGAACTACAGACTTTTGCGAAAGAGAACCGACAAAATTTTTGTGTCAGCCCGATATCTCTCTTAAAACGCGGGCTGATTACGCTGGTGCGTGCAGCTGGGCAGTAGACGATTAACACACACGCGCATACATTATGTATCTAAAACTCACTCCGTTCAGCTATGCGTGCATGTGCAGCGGCTTCGGCAGAAATGCATACTCAACCAGCTCAGTTAATTCATCCATCCAGTGAATTCTAACTTTTGTTAGTTAATGGACCTTTACACATTGTTGCACTTAGGTTGACTCGACTCGCAGTCGTTGGTGATTTTACACCACCAGTCACAGTTAGCCAAAATTCTAGGGAAATGTGTCAGGGGAGCGTTAGGAAAATTTAAGCAACATCCGTCGGTCGTTTTAAGATTGTACTATGTATTTACGAAGACGTTCTTAAGAATTTGTTAGAATGATAACGGTGTACATAGAAGCACTAAAGCGTGAGCGCTCATTTACAACATTTTATTTACAGTCACATGGATAATTTCTCTCAATTTGAAAATTTTCAGTCAAAGCACTTTTAGTCGAAATCACGTCATACTGCTAATCTCTTCAATACACATTCTGCTTCACCTATAGTGGCGGCCGTAAATAAATTTATGGTAGTAACATCGAATCAACATGTAATTGAAAGTGCAGCTTTAATCTACATCCTCATCTCACGCGAGCCCATTAGCGTACACGATTGCCTTAGATTTTTGTACTCCTAGTAGACTTCGTGAGATTCGTGACTATTATGTTAGTGAGTTGGATGGGTTGGTGATGTTTCTAGGGGAATCATCAATACTTGGAAGAGATGCGCTGTGAGCGTAACAATTGAACAGTGGGGCTGAATGCTGTCTGTTGGATATTGCTTGATACATGGAACTACTGTTGCAGACGATTCAGGAATATGATGCTGACAGTTTTGTGCCCGGGTGCGTCTTTTCGGGGATGAGTAATCTCACATTCATGAGTAGCAGCTGGGTGCAGATACCGTCGCGGTAAACATGGATCCTTGCCGGCGGATGCTAGGTAAAGAATAAATTTGAGTACGTTAGCGCGTTTATCATGGTAATCTCAACAATGCGTTTGGGTGCTAGTTAAATTATCACAAAGCGCATGAGTAAAAAAGACGAGAAGGTCATCTCTTTTCTCGTCTTATGTACCCTTTCTCAGTAACATTACAAATTTTTGGTTTAGACAAGGATTTGTTAGACTCTCAAAAGAAACTATAGTAATATTGGTAGCTGTCTCCTCGGTATTAGGAAATGCATCACGGATGGATTTATTTTCATCGCTACATTCGACGCGTGACTCCCAGATTCTCTAATTGAGGGCCGGAAGCAAAACACCGGATGTTACATCTGGCGAGTCGTAGTGGCTTATTCACAACCTATATCGTTCACACCAATATTACTTCTGTCTCATGGAGACATCCTGAGATCCTCAACACCTTGCATTCCGTTTGCTCTCTTCATGATCCTTGTCAGATCTTTTACCGCCTAGCCATTTTATGCTGCTAGTTGCATTCGTCTCCACTGGTGTGTGTCGCTACAATTGACGCGTTTCAAAATGAACTAGGTACTGCCAGACGCGCCTACTTCTATCAGCTCGCCGATAATAACAAGCGGCAAAATGTATGTTTATTTTTCATTGACCGTAGCACACCCGCTCGTGAAAATATTCACAGACGTACTCTCCCCAATATGTGAGAGAGTGCAACTAGTGCAATTCGGTCTATTCATAAACATGCGTATCGTTCTGGTTCCTCTGGTCGCGACGGTTTCCCTCCAGGTATTTTTAGCATTGTGAAAAAACGCCGCAAGCAAGCGCTGGATCACATAAATCCAAGAGATGGTTGATGTCGAGCCGACCATAAGTAAGTTCACTATTCATAACACATCTTTGAGGCCATGATCATCACACAAGAAATTCCTCCGCTTCTAAAAATAATCACATGTGGGGCCCATAACGGAAATCTGCGCGCTAATCTGCTACGACTGCGGGTTAATCTTCTACGACTGGCTGTTTCCACAAATCCATTAGAAGCATATTCAAGCAAAACAAACTCCACCATGTCTTGCGTGAATCGTCACAGCCTTTTCTAAAGCGAGGACAAATGCTTAAATCCCATCAAATTCAGTGGCGATAGGAGCCGGGGAGGATGGGGGGGGGGGGAGGGAAGGGAGGGTGAATGAGGTTTCCAAACACCTATGCTCAAACGTTCTGCATTACCTAAAATTAAATAGTAGAATTTTGGGGAACTATTGAGACTGTAACTACAAAATTCCTTTGCATCTCAAACAGAAAAGAACAGCAGTACCAATTCTTTGGGGTTCACATAACGCTTTTAGAGAATTTTTTTCTGCTATTGGACCATGTCCACTCAAGAACGAACTACGCCAAAGGCAGTCCCTTCCTCGTTTTTTCACACTGGAGAAATCCACAGATCTTTAAGCTTAACCTCCTTGCGGCGCTGTTTTCAGTGGAGTACATTACAGCTCACAAAATGATAAAAGCCAAGTTTAAAGACAGCACTCACGATA
>KN732814.1:0-10444 GCA_000816745.1 Ancylostoma duodenale | reverse complement strand
AAACAATGTTGACATTCATGATAAGCGTCAAAAACAACCCCACTACGCAAAATTTGAGGATTCTGTGAGATACAGTATCTACCGCACACCTACCGTAGCTATACAAAGATGGGGTTACAGTACAAAATGAATAATCGTGTTCAGCACCTCAAATACCCCCCCCCCCCTCCCCCCTTATGCGAAGTTCCAGCCAAAAATTTTTCTGAAGATCTTTGGGCCAGTAAAGTTGGATAGTGCCGGTACGCTGCTGGTCTGTGATTGGTCGATTCATGTGCGCGTCGCGACTGCAACCTTCGAGTGTACGAGCAGTTCTGCGTGGATATAGACAAATTTTCTAAGCTTGAGTGGGATGGCCATCGATGTCATTTGGTGCATTGAATTTGAAGAAACAACCTAACTTGGAAAGTATACGCGTGCGGCGCGGTCGCGTCACGGCGTACGTCTTGACCGCCACCCAGCGGCCGGCTACACGGTAAGCGAATACCTTCAGAAGTGAGAATTTCCGTGAGTGCTGCCTTTAATTCTTCTTGAACCGTTTTCGAATGCTCGTGTATTAAGAAAAGGCCAGTCGTGGCTTAATTGACTAGAGAAGAATATTTATTAATTATTTACGGTAAAACAGTATGTACAAACATGTGAACGATAAGTTATTGTTGTGTGAACAACACTCGCTATAATTCAAAGACAGTTCCAGCTACGGGGGACGTCAATCACGATTGCACCTCTACCGCGGCCTAGACCGGACGCTGTAGATGTCGGGCGTTTCCTCGCCAGCTCCGCGTGGGTGCTGCGGCGCTCCAGGTCGCGGGAGGTGCAGTCGTGATCGACGCTTCCTGTACGCACGCTGCTCTCAAGCAAAGTGTTCCAAGAAGCCCCGCCCATACGTAGTCTGCGAAAAAACGAATTGCACTAAATACAGTCTGTTAGCTCATAGAGGGCGCCTGATCCGACTTTGTCCGCAATTACGACTTCATCACGTTTTCAGCTAACGGATCTAATTTTTGCACTTTTTTGATATGCATGAGGTGTGATTCCTTCCATTCTGATGTTTCCTTACTGCCATTCGCTGAAATATTCTCACAGACGCATTCTGTGGGCAAAGTCGTAATTGCGAACAAAGTCGGATTAGGCGCCTTCTTTGAGCTAACAGACCATACGTTAACTCACAACTATCGATCAGTTCTACATGATATGGAAAGGCTAACGAATGATTGCACGTCATGTGGAACTACACAAATATCTATGCCTATCTGCAGAAAGAACCGGGTATTTGAAGAGAATCACAAAAATTGACCGATGAGGTCATACATAGCTCAAATTGAAGCCGTAACGAAAAGTTGCGTATATACAGACAATTTTGCGAATTTGTAGTTTTTGCGCAGTATCAGCCGAGAAATCAATAATAACAACAGCTATGCTAATGAAATAGGAATAATAGCAATAGAAAAATGGTGCACTAGGTGCATGGAGGTCCATTTATCGTCCTGCACGGAAGATACCGTAGTCGTAGTTCGGATTGCCGGCGTTGAAACTGTCCACATAGGCTTTATGGTGTGACAGCGGCCTCATAGCGAATCGAATCTAAACGATCGATGCTGCGAATGGTGATCAATCAATAAAATCCAATCAATATGCATACTACCTCTGGTTGGCTTTGCATTCGTGCAATGTAGGCTCCCATTTTTGGATAGTGTAGACCAGGGAAGTACCTGCAAAGCAGTAGAAATAAAATAATAGCAGAAGCAATAATATAGTAAGAGTAAAAACGAGTAAAATAAAGATGAATAATGAAGTAAAATTAATGTGAAAGAAAAAACACCTATTGTTCCAGGATTGTGCAGTTTTGCGTGCAAAGACTTTTACAGAGAACTCCAAACGGCCGTATGCAAGGGGCGGGACAGCGGCGCGGCTTCGAACTCGAGCTCTGCTGCAGGCGGAAGCAGACAACCAGAGCCAGCATGTAGAGCCCCTGTGTCCCTGCCCAAGAGAGCCGCGCCACGGTCCCGTCCCTTGCACACGGCCGTTTGGAGTTCCCTGTACTGGAGTTCCCTCTACTTGGTAGAAGTATTTCTTAGCTATTATTTATAGAGCAGCAAACTAATTCGACATAAGAATTTCAAAGATTTTTGAAGTTTTACGTGATGGCTACCTTAGAACCTGTAGGAAAACTCAGTGAGCCGGACCCGTTTTTCGCGTCACATAAAAAAAATCGGTCGAGAATGCCAACGGCTATATCAATGAATTGTGCGGATGCGCAGACAATCATAGTGCTACGATAAAGCCTATGAAGCGTACGGTTCTCGTCCCGAGCAGTCTGCTGTATATCTCCTCCAAATAAGACAAGATAAGTAGGTAAGACACGCCCACTACGTGTACTACGAAAACTTCACCTGAATTGGGTGTATGGATTCAGTGTGATCAGCTCGAGTCGTTCCAGGAATGGCCATAACATGTAGTCGGGGAAACCTGGCTGTCGACCTAGAATACGTCACGAAACCGTTGGCATAAATTTATAGGGTTGGGCAGCCGCGCCGCAGACGACTGCCTTTGTCAGCCCCATTGTCCGCGGTGCAGTTGCCTGCCAAGGACACTTTTTTTAGTCTATGTACCTCCATAGAAACTGTCCGTCAGCAATGCTTCTGCTCCTCGGAGCGCAGAGTGAAGCGCGTTGTCAGTTTTTCTCTGAGCGGCCGGCGTGTTCGAGCTGAACAGCTCGAAAAGAACATTCATCAGCTGAAAAAGAAAAGGTTATGATGGAATTAAATGGGCACCCAAGCCTGAAACTTTTCTTTTTTCCTATGGTTTTTCCTGCTGTTGTATTTTCCCGGCACCATCCGAATACGTGCGTCAATGAAATGGTGTGTTCCTTCCTTCTCTTCATTTTCTTCTTTGAGGTTTGGGTTTCCCTTTCTTATCCAAGAGTACTAGGGAAAGCTTTATGTGTTCAGCCTAGGTCCGTATGAGGGTATAATACGGAAGGGAAGTTGAACCGTTATTTTTTCTGCTTTTTTAAAATCAGCAATCTATGATTTACTGATTGTTGATCACTCCATAAAAAATGAGCTGGCACTAAAGGGCGGCATAGGTGTTTCAATGCACCAATCGCACGACATCGACTCCGCCCATTGGTTCCTCACACCCATACAATATTACCTAGTTTCACGGCGGTCCGTACTTTTGCGTTTTATTGACGTGAATGTAGTGAAACTTACCGGTGAAAGCCGCTCGGCCAGCACTTTTTGCTGAGCTTTCTCGAATGAGTCTCGTGGAAGCACTGAAGTTGACGGGAACACCTCATCCAGATATTCAGCTAGCACTTTTGACTCCCAGATAACCTGCAAAGTCTCTCAGTTGGATTATTTGTAAGAGCTATAGAAAGTTGAGAAAATACAGTGATTGTTGCTATTGCACCGCAGAAAACGAGGCCGCGCTGCATGACGTCTGCGGCGCGGCAGACCAACTGGGTGCTGTGGTTGTTAGGCGTTGCCGGGATTGCCGCTTATATACACCACAATGCGACAGTATGTTGGAGCACGAAAAAATTAGCCCTGAGAACAAGAGACAAAGCGGCAGCCCCCATTTGGTCTGTCGCGCCGTGTGAGTGGCGCAGCGCGGCATCGTCTGCGGTGCAATAACGATTGACCCCCTATTGCATGCTAGTATCAAACCCGTGAAATTAGCAGTCGTTTCACAAGTTCTGTAATTTTGCGACAAACCAGGAGTGTACGTATAAGTAGTTGTTTTTTAAAGAAAAAACTCACCCTTCCATTGATTTCTAGAGCTGGCACACTGCCAAGAGGAGATTTCGCCAGATACCAGCTTGGTCCTTTGTCGGGATTCACATTGACAATTTCAATACTGAAATTAGAGGAAATCAATATCTATCAATAATTCCCTATTTTTATTGGTTAAAATAGCCTCGACTCCACAACATTGCAGATATTGTTGCGAGTGAAAATCTACACCGAAAATTAGATTTTGGATCTCAAGTTTGTTGTACGAAATTAGAACTTTCCGTGGATTTTGCATGAATTTCGTCGTGATTAACGCAGATTCACGAAGTCCTAATTAATTCTAATCATGCTTTAGCATGAATATTGAGAGTCCACGTACGGGAAGTTCTTCTTTGCCACATAAATCACCATTCGCTGAGCATACGGACAAAAGCGCATTGTGTACAGTCGATAAGTGTTCGGGGCCAAATACGGTTCGAAGGAGCCTTAAAACCCATTATTAAAGGACCAACTACAGCAGTATACAGTAGGTCAAGAAATACCTGGGTGCAGAGTGGGTGAATTTAGTCCTTTGACATTGCTGCCAGCTTCGGAATACGAGCTGAACTTGATAGGGATCGCTGGTGAACTCGGCCATGTTGATATCACTGGATGCATCTGGACGACTGTCGGAGCAGTCGCAGGATACATCGGTTCCTGAATGCGAATTTTTTAAAAATCAATATATCAATTAGATCAAGCTTTGAAGAATCATGATTGATTATCACCCTAAGGCGTTTTCTATAACATTCAAATGCAGCCTCCTTTCTTTAAATTTCCTAAAATATAAAACCCATTTCATTATTATTTTGAACCATTTGGGAGAGTTGGCGAGCGACAGAGAAGTATGGATGGTTGGCGGATACAAAAAATTAAGAAATTCAAGATAAACTGTGGGGAAATTGCGGCAGTAGCGGACTATTCACTCGAAACATTTCTTTCGTATAAATCCACCTCTCATTTAATTTGCTAATGTCGCATGTCGCTTAGGCTCGCGTGGAGTGAGTACTGAGTACTATAATATACAATGATGATAGCAATACAATAATAGTAATACACAGTAACATTAATAACAATAGTGATATATAATAGTACTATAATATGCTATAATGCACACTGAATCACAAAATCTGTATTATATACATATTGTGGTATTATAATGTACTATTATATTTCATATGTACTATAGATGACTATATTATGTGAATTTTAGCATTTTGCTTGATTTTTTATCATAATTGTATATCCCTTTTGTATCATAATACTCCTTTCCCTAGATTAGGCGATGTCGCTGCATATCGCGTACAGCCGCCAATAATCGCAACCATACTTAGCTACTATCGCTGAATGTCGCCAACTGCCACAAACCATCTTAACTATACTTCTTGTCTATTTAAGCTAGTTCGCAATATAGTATCTTCAAATTACGAAGTTATCAGGTGATTATGGCATCCTGAGTAACGTTAGTCAACATTCCAGGAGTTTCTGTCTCAGTGGTGATCAATACCTATTTTTTATGCAGAGATGAGCGTTGGCAATTTTCAAGCTCGACAGCAGCTGCAGCTGGTAGAGGGGCAAGTAGGTGGTAGGCTAGAGCAAACGTGCACAATCAAAGGAAGATAATTAGTATGGCGACTTTGAGCGACATAAAGCGAGAGCAGGCGACAAAAGGTGAAAAGCAACTGAAAGATGAAGGTTTTTATACTACAAACTCCCTGAGTTATTTTTTCTAACATTTTTCCTAAAAATAAACTGCGTCCTCTTCATTGCAAACCATTCCCTAAGCCACGCCCCCTCATAGTTCAAAACGCGGTATGTTTGTCGCAGTTGTCCGGAATATGCAGCTGATCTTTATTTGTTCACTGCCGCAGCCGGATGCGAGTGAGAGGCGATACATGCGTGGAAGCACTTTAACAACGAAATGCAAATAAATTGCAAAATCGAGTGGCCGGTGAATGAGAGACGGAGGAATGCGAAGAGACGCAGAGCGCAGATTTGGCAACTTGCCAGCCACTTACCGTCGCCACACCTTTCATCGCGTTGTCCACCACAATGTTGGCGACATTCGTCAGGAACTGCATGCACAGGGCAGCCGATGTGGAACAGTTGCCTGGTGTAGGCATTTTGCCTGGAATGTGAAAGATGTCAGTTGTCCCAAAAATCGGCATGGATTGACATCGAGCGGGAGAATAATTGGGAGGAAGACGAAATGAGAAAAAAAAGAAAAAAAAGGAGAATGCTCATAGTGGAGTATCAAAAGGTTGCATGGATTCAATGGAATACAGAAGTATTTAAGTACGTCGGAAATCGCGTGTAAAATTTCGTCAAACACTCTTCTTCTCTGTACTCCGACGCCAACACGCAAAAACGCAGAAAACTGCTGCAGAGCAAAAAATGAAGCTGAATATTCAAATATTGCATAGTCAGAAAGTAAGTACAGTATCCAGGAAAAGAAAATATAACCACGTCAGTAGATAGTAGCTTTATTTATACACTTTCCTCTTTCCACCTCGTATGCGTCTCTAGCCCCAGTCCTCATTGACTTTAAGACCTGTGCTTGCATAGCGGAATTCTAAACCGGCTGGAATGAAATGGAGCGAAAAAGTAGTGGTGTGCTCAATGAAATTCCTGGAATTTCCGATCCGAAAACTATAGCCTACGGATTTTCACAGGTTTGTGAAGTTTTATGTGAAGTCCATGAGATCGTCTGTAGTCCAGACATAGCAATTGCTTTTGCTTATACAAAAAAAAAACGCATTAAAACAAGGCCAAATGCAAAATTACCTTCATTTAAAAAAAGTAGTCATTTCACGTAGTAGCTGGTGCAACTGCAACTCACAAGTGCTGCTTTGGTTCGTTCGTGGTGTAAAATGAGCCAAACTCGTTAAAAGGGACGGTAACTGTATTTTACAGGGAGGTGAGCAGCAAATACGAAGCTGCACTGGTACAAGTCGGCAAGGGGAAGAATTTTGAAGCAGGGATAGGCCTATTTTACTGCAAAGCTTTACAACGTTTACACAAAGATGAATATTCCCATTTTAGGCTTACCGGTAAGAGACGCAGAGTAACCACGATTACATGAATCTGCGTATATGTACGCAAAAACCCAAACGAGCGAAATTAAAACGGAACAGCTTGCTAGGGTGAAGGAAATGTGATAGAAGCAGAGTTCCGAGTAATTGGCGGTGACGCGGAGGTTCTTTTTTAAAGGCAGCACCCACGGAAAAAATTGTCACTTAGAGTTTAGCGCGATGTTGGGTTTCTGACTATGAGGAATATGGATAATGTGGTCAATTTTGTCCGAACTCACGTTAAAATGGTTTTTGGTTGCTACCAGTTTGCCGCATTATAGCAAAGCGGCCGAGTTACGCTGGTGGAGTAGATCAAGGAAGTCGATAACGCAGCCATCATTGTCAACGAATTTCTTGACGCAACTAGATAATCGCCCAATTTTTCAGCTTCCCTGAAGGAGAACAAGCACAAACGAAAGGGAGATAGAATATACACCACAGAGACATACCTCAAGAAAAGAAACAATACTTATAGTTAAGTGTAAAGAGCTAATAAACAGAAATTCACACCGTAATTGGAAATCTGAAAGTTCCCAAGGCAAAAGAAGGGATCGTACGGTCTAATAAGAATTGGAAGAGCGTAAATGAGGGAAGCAGATCATCACAATGGTAAACTTCTCAAAATGAACAGGGAAAGCGAACATTATCTCTAGAAAACGGACTGACTGCGGCAGAAAACAGCTAATTCGTATCCTGCCACATCTCATCCGCGGATACCGAGATACCAAGTCTAACTTGTTATATCTTGGGAACGCTAATGCCTCCGGTGGTGCAAGTTGCATAGAATTACTGGGACTATTGTTCAGACTCCAAAACATCCAAAATTTGGGACATGAAGATTATCGTGGGTGCTGCCTTTAATTGAGATCACTTCGATCATTCTGAGTAAACCAAGAGTTACAAACAAAAACATTAAAAACAAGGGTTACAAAAAATTAGTAAAAAAGGATTAGAAAAGTATATTGTAAAAATATGATGTGTTTATAACATTAGAGACTGGAACTATCGTAGAAGCAATTATGCGTGGAAAGGATTGTAATCCAGAAAGCAAAAAGGACACAAACAGAATGAAAACATAATTTAGAACAATAATTTTTAAATTAAGACAATTAAAAATAAATAGAAACTCATCGAAAAGAAAAAAGAATTGGACAAACAGAATATTTCTGTTGCAAATTTGCAGAAGTTTCTGAATTGTAAAATGGGAAGAAACTCTAAATTATCGTCGATTCCAAAGTGAATTACTGCATACCTAAGCCAGGTTGGAAGCTGGTATCAAAGTACTACTGAGCCCGCTTGGACGAGTTGTCCGCCACCCCAAAAGCTGCCAAAACTGATCCAGGTCACCGTTGGCACCGCGGCAAACACATTTATATAAGCGCCACAACAGCGTACAGTAGGCGGTGCGTGCGCATCCGGTTCCCGAACCCGGAAAATGCGCAGCAAAGTCGAGTGATCCGCTGCGAGCTCACACTTCGCGCGTGCTCACGCGACGACTTTTTGCCGCTCGGCGACAGCCGCGCCGCGTCGCGGCCAGCTGGTCAGCGGTCGGCGACGCGAGCCAGCGGCTACTGGCTCGCGCCGCTGTTCGTCAGTACAATGGCAAAAAATTCGCCGGCTTTCAAGAGGCTGGGCGTGTGTTTGTGATCATCAGCTCTCACTTACACTCAACACTCGTCCTAGTTTTGTGACGCTGAGCGCGACAAACTAGTGCCTAGACGTGTAAATACAGACAACACACTCTTCGAGTGGCTCCTCCGACAAATAGCTACCCGGGGAGTTTTGTTAGCCACACAAGTGTGGAGACGAGTTGCCTTGTGTAGTTCTCAAATTAGCCACTAACCTGCCTGTGCTCTTTAGTTTTCAATCATTCCCGCCAACTAACTGTCGCTCCCGTTCAGTTTCCGCTGCACCGGTGAATTATTACCACTAGGATCGCATGTCAGCGTTGAGTTACCCAGGACAAACGTGTTAACGCCTCGCAAATTTACCCATCGTTACCACTTATACCAACACGTTTATCCTCAGTAATCTCAATTATGCCTCCGTACTGCACTTAAATGTGGGGTTAAAATCTACCTTGAAAGCCACAGCACTTCCGATTGGGAATCATACGTTAATCCGAAGTTCACTAATATAGAAAATCAATAAAAGATTTGGAATATAGAGCAAATCATAAATAAATTTGTTGGGGGGGGGGGGAGCGAAGAAAATGCTGTGGTTCTTAAATGGAATGAAAGAATGGGAAATTGGATGGGATATCTACTTATAATTTTTCTATTTATTTACTATATTTATTTATATTTACTATACTATACTTAAATGGGATATTTACTTATCTGAGTTTTCTACCAATGATCACATCCAGCCCGACTTAGATTACCAGTTCTATCTACGACTACTGTGGTATGCGATGAGTACACAGCAGCTGAGAAAGTCCAGTGTGAACTGTTTGACCAAAGCGTTAAAGGCACATTCCAGCACCGCCAGGGAAATCGAGTTTGGTTCACAGCTAGGGCGTTCCTCTTTCACGGTGCACTCTGATGAAAATGGCTTCACTATGCGACGAAGAAAAATATCATATGTGCGAAGAGCTGTTCTTCCGTAAATATGAAAACATAGCACGTCAAAAGCAGCCCGAGAAAAATTGATCTATAGAGAACAGAAACAAAATTTTGTTACTTCTAATACTTTTTGATTATTTTATTATTTAGAGCTTAGTAGAAGTGGTTGCAAGGGAGGACGTAGGCATAGCACACGTAGAACTTGAAAGAAGGAATTTTCTGATGCAATCACACCGGATGCCATCATTCGTACTGTCGCCAGAAATCAAAAAAAAAATTATGGCTCTTGTAATACTTTCACCGGCGATGATATAATAGTTAGACAGATAATGGAGAAAGAGAGAATGTGAGAAAGTATGCGGTATTCGTAGAGGCAGCAAAGTGAAGCAAGGGAAGCAAGCCACATACTTAAATACCCAACTACAGTCGCTTTTGGAACATATAGTGAAAGATCCATAGAAAACCCGTTTTCTAAGCTGAAAATATAAGTATGTGGAAGGGTATTCCTGCCCAAAATTCTCAGCAACTTTCGTCCGAAAGTCAATGTTAGGTCTCTCTCAGGTCTCTGTGAGAAAGTCCCGCATGCTACTCTAAATATGTACGTACTTTGTTATTTATTATACTTAGAGCACTTAGGATCTATGTATAATGAACCCGATCGATAAATGTAGTGGAACAGACAGAACATCACTCATTTTGTCACTTACTTTAATAAGAGCCAGAAAACAGCAATTTTCCATAAAAAATTGCATTTTAAGAATTCCATAACTAATTCTGACGAATCATTCACTGGAATACCACAGTAACGCCTAGAACGCCCAAAACTTTTTTTTTTTTGAAATAAATTCTATGGGCTATTTGCATTCATTTGAATAATTGAATCTTCAAATTCATCAGAAGTAGATCAATTACTCAGAATTCTGCCTGACGGGAAAATAATATCCGAACATAGAAATTTCTCAGCTTTTCTCGTTCTCAGTAGAAATTCCGCACGGAGTTTTGTAGAAAAAAAAGAAGATATTTATTTCTAAGTTTA
>KN732812.1:0-10445 GCA_000816745.1 Ancylostoma duodenale | reverse complement strand
AAAAGGGTTCATTCGAAAAAAAAGGGTTCATTCGAAAGAAAAAATGTTCGAAAAATTTTAACAAATCGAAGGGAAGTAATACGCTTCTGAATAGGACCAAATAGGATGTCGTAGAATCCCCTTAAAAATTGCGAAGAGGAGTTATTTCACATGCTGAAGAAGAAGATTAGGTCTTCATGTGGATAAAAATAACGTCATTTGACAAAATGCACACCGATTCCGCGATCAGTACAGCCGGTAGCCTTCTACGGGAAAATCTTGGAGGGTTTTAAGAATTAGAGTTTAAGAATTACCCCCTCTGCGTGAGTCTTCCCGGCTGTCACTTAGCGGCTGCGCGCTGCGTGCGTACCCGCAGGACACCGTCAGCCACGCCCCTTTTTTAGCTGAGCCCAAACGCGCGCCCTCCCCCACGACAAGTCGGTGCCGACCGGCCGAGCGGCTGCTGATCACTGTCTGGCGTTCAGCCCATCACCGCACACCGGCTGGGCTACAACCCATCACCGGCCGACCGCTCTGCCACACCTGCTAGCGGCTGAGAGATAGCTCATGACCGGCCGGCCCGATCGACATTGATAATCTTCCGGCCGGCCAGTCGACTGTGGTAGCATTCCGGTCAGCCCGGTCGGAATGGTCGGTTAGTGATAGTAGGGTAGTGATAAGGGATGAAGGCACTCTGACGTTCATTGACGATACATTTGGCGAGAGAATGTGTTTGGCAATATGATTTACGGGATAAAATTCTGTTTGGCAATGTGATTTATGGGAGAATGAGTGAAGAGCCTGTTTGGCGATACATTTGGCAAGAGAATGAGTTTGGCAATATGATTTACGGGTGTTTGGCGATACAAACGGCAAGAGAATCTGTTGACGATACATTTGACGAGGTTTGCTTGGCGATACATTTGACGGGGTTTGCATGACGATACATTTTACGGGTGTTCTGATAAGGTGTTCGTTTCATTCTTAGTTGGAGGCTTAACCATTGCTGGTGTCGATCCGAATGGCTCAGCTGGTAAGACAGCGGACTCCTAAGATTGGTATCATGGCACGATTCCTGATGATATCGAAATTTTTGCGCGGTTGATAACCCTTCTGTTTGACGATACAATTGACGGGGTTTGCATGACGATACATTTGACGGGGTTTGCATAACGATACATTTGACGGGGATTGCATGACGATACATTTTACGGGACTTCTTGTTTGGCAATACATTTGACGGGCTTTGTTTGCCTAGCTAGATGGCAAGTTCGTTTTCAAGGTTGCCAAACAAACCTCGCCAAATGTATCGTCAATGAACATCAGAGCATCAGCCGAGAGAGACAGATAAGGAGCACGGATGGCTGAGTGGATAAAGCAGCGGACTCTCAAACAATCAGAAACGATGCTCAGGTTGGTTCGATTCCACTCGATGGTAGAAGAAAGCTAACACTATGAAAGCACGCGGGGGATTTGCAAAGAGGCACCTTTTCCTATTCCTGATGAGAATTCGCTGAATTGTGCTGCCTTTTTATCACTAGGGATCCACAGCTGTCGTCAAACCCGGAGCTCTTCTGTTCGAGGTGCTGCACAACCAGACGCCAAGCTGCCTGAGGTTGCAACCCCATCTGCAACCATTTGAGGGGTAATCGAGGACAACTTGACCCTGAACACGCGATTTTGAGCAGTAGCAGCTGTACCGCCTCAATTTGAAGCGGTTCCGGCTGAGTGGAAGCCCAGCGCCGGCCGTCCAGCTCGACCATTGCCGGCAGGGCTCCGTCCCAGTGATTCCCCGGCAGGTAATGGTAGAGAACGTTGTGGCAGAGAACGTTATGGTAGAGGCCGGCCGCACCAAGTGTCTGAGCATCCGTTAAGTAATTAATCAGCTAGTGGTGGAAGTGCATCATTTCATTTTAGAACATTTGGCGTTAGAGAGACGATTTCTAGAAATCCCCGCTCGCGCCAAGCCTGAGCTAGTTCTCACCGCCGCCTATCGTAAATCGCAACAATTACCGTAGATCGTTAGAAAGGAATTTGAACAAATTCTTACTATCAGATTCTTCTCCATCCATATGCGGAAGAGCCCAATTGCGAGAGACTCTTTCACACGTGTGCGACGCAGGACTCTGATTGTCTGCTCTTCCATGCATACTATTGATATCACCATCCTCATTCATCGACCTTCTCACTTCGCTTCCCATCCATTCCAGATGGGGCTTGCGGACTGCTGCCGGTCTACCGGAGTCTCCTGTAGAAACACTAATACATCCACATATAACTGTTGTACTATCAACACACAAGTTGCTCACCAACTTCGTCATCTCCAAAGTAAAGTTCTTTCGCTCCTTTTAACATGTATAGGTTCAAGTCGACGTCCATGTCATCAATCAAAACTGTCATAATGGCAGTACTGATGGCTGCCTCTGGTACTTTCAGCTAAAATTAACCTCATTTCTCTCGTAATAGAGAATTTTTGCTACAAAGTGCCTGCATACACTCAGATGTTTGTATTCTCCCATTCTGACTTGCCCTTTGCCGTGAGTGCAACGTATGTAGCGCAAATGCTCCTTATGGCAGCTACAGCGAACTTTGTACATGTGATTGGCGTCTACAAACCGACTACCTCAGAAATCGTTGCAAAAAACCTATCTAAGGGTAAACTGGAAGATTCATGGAGGCTCACCAGCTGCCGTAGCGTCGAGCCGTATAGTGCCATTCCAAAGTCGAACTCCTTCATCACTGTAAGGCCAGAGGCCAATGTTCGTGAACACCTTCACACCATGTAGTTCAGTGAAATCACCTGACATAACCTGGAAAAGTCCAAAACCTGCACCAGCTTTTACGATAGGGACTGTTTCCAAGCCAAAAAACCTACAGGTAGACGCCGTTGTTAGTAAAAGAATGAGAAGCACTGTCATCCTGGAGAAATGTGGAAGCGGATCATTCTCATATCTCAGTGACAGTGGGTGGTCAAAACACATTTTCCGTTTGAAGTTGCTGCACTTGAGTCTTTTCACAAATGGGGAAGTGCGTAAACACGCATGAAACAAGGTAAGCGGTATGGTATTATAGTGTAGTACAGTATAGTAGTATAGTGTAGTATAGTGTAGTCAGACGCAAGCGCTCATTCCCGTGCATCTTCCATGAGGATCGGTCAACGCGGCATGTATGGAGATTCTCAAAGAAAAGAACGCGCGACTGCCACGAAGCCGCAATCGGGTGCGTCAGAGCTGCGTCAGCGATGCGACTGGCCCTATTTGCCATTATAAAGACACACGCACGTCAAAAGCACTCACATAGCATGAATTGCCCTATAGTGACATCCGTAACGCAGCACAGACGCTAGTCAAACGCGTGCGTCTGACGCGCGACTAGCGCACGCGTCCAGTATGAACTGCCTTTGTCAAAGGCTCACGTAATGAGTGGGGCTTCCCAAAAATTGGTGGTGAAGTTTACTCAAAAGTACTTCATAAAATGGTTGAAAGTTCTACGTTGACTCTTCTTCAAATCTTTGTTTTTATTGGTTTTTTCCTTGAATATTTATTTCTGGATGTGAGGGTTTAAGATGCATTCTCAAATAAGTTTAGTTTTCAAATACTGACAGTTCACGTTCCAGAATAGTGGAGGCCCCAGCTTTTCTTCCACGTCTTCCCCTCCCTACCGTCTTCGTCTTCGACTTACGGGAATTGCCCATTTTGCCCATCTTCATCCACCTTGTTGCCCTGTATAGTCTATTTCCCTAAATACCCATTGCATGAGACAGACAAACGAGCCAACCAGAATTGATGAGATGCTTATGCATTATGGTTCCCTAGCAGTCAGACAGGGATACTAAACCGCAGGCATGATAGACGCATACGTGCGTCAGACGCAGGTGAAGGTGCGTAGGTGCATCGTGCGAGTACGGTCATTTGTTTAAGGTTTTTCATGAAGACCCACCATTCAGCGTTTACGTCACAAATAGCAGCGACTAGCACTGACATTGCGAACATGAGTGTTTCACCTGCGTCTGTTCGCATCTGAGCTGCGTCTTCAGTCTGTCTAAGTCTATCTTTCCTTATGTAGACGAGAGTCTGACTCAGCAGTACGGACAGCCCTTTACCAGCCGATGAATTTTCG
The DNA here is from genome assembly GCA_000816745.1 of Ancylostoma duodenale. Classification (NCBI taxonomy): domain Eukaryota; kingdom Metazoa; phylum Nematoda; class Chromadorea; order Rhabditida; family Ancylostomatidae; genus Ancylostoma; species Ancylostoma duodenale. The sequence continues at coordinate 6,347 of KN732812.1, read as the reverse complement.
TTGTGCTACATCCACACCACACCAGGATCTCCATTAGAGTGCATTTACCCATCTGGGTCATAAATGCCTTAGATACAGTCGTGGTTATCATTGTTATTACCTTCATTTTACGAGCAGATAAGCAAGAGAACATAATCTGTTGCAGGCTATTGCTGGTGAAATCGAGCAGCTTGTCCCGGTGATCAGGGATGCATGTGCGACAGCAGGAGAGTCGATTCGCGTATGCAATGTTTTCACTCAGTGGAGTCGACAGTTGGGGGTTGGTTCAGTTTACAGTTAATAAAACAGTGCAGAAAAGTCTGGATATATCCTTACAGGTTTCAATAATTCAGTACCAAGGTAAGGTAGGATTTCCATAGCAAATTCTTCCTCCTCCCTCCTTCACCTCTTCAATTTGCCAATCGATCCTTGATCATGATCCATCGATACTTGAGCATGAAAGTTTTTGATATCTCAATCAGAAAACGTCGAATTTCAGATATGGTTATGAAGCGAGCCTTGAACTGGTCATTCCTTGCAAAAATGAATACAGGAATAGAAGTCTATTGTTGAGGGAAGAGCTATGTAGAATGAATTTTCAGGACCAAATTCGAGTCAGCGGCTTGACTGGGAATCAACTGCTCCAAGCCATCGACGAGCTCAAGGTAAAGGGTTGAATGATCTGCTGATCCAAAAAATGATCGAGTTTTAAAGAAGGATTTCTCCCGCAACCGCATGGAGGACCACTGGCTTATTCCAAGCATATCGCCACTACTGGCTCTAACCGCACAGGAACTGGAGAAAAGTCGTGAAACTTCGTCGATCGGAGATACACAGACTGGTGAATTAGTTTCATTTTTTGAATGACCCTTTTCGAACGTAACGGGAAATCTTCAAGGTTCAGCTGATGACTCGTTCTCTAAGGTGCTCCAACTGGAGCACGTTATGAAGGTTTGTTCTGTGAGGATCCGAAAAACTGTGGACGTAAGCAAATGTATCTTTTTTCAGAGTGCTGCTGATACGAATGACAGAAATAGTGGCAACAGTAAAAGGACATCTGCAGATTCACTTGACCACATTTTACTGGATGTGGAGGAGAAATCCGTGCAACTAGAGGGCCAGTTGTCTCTCCTAGAAAGGAAGATCAGCGAGAGCAAGGTGGGTTGTCTTCGGAACACAGAGTGATTTTTCGTTTGATACCACGTCTCTGTGCATTTAACATCGGTGGTTTCTACTTGGATTCCTCGGAAAGTCCTCCTAATATTCTGGAGGAAGTGTGAGAAATGCTGCAAAAAATAAAATAAATTCGGTGGAAATTTAAATTTTAAACTTACTTGGAATCCTCTATATATAAATACTTCATCACATTTTCAACTTTTTTCTCGATATTTTGAGGATGTGTTCTTCTGTATGTTGTTCAAATTCAGGATTTTTCGCCCGTTGTACGTATAATAAAGGGCTTCGCCTTGTAATTCACTGCACAGAATTGCTGCATTTTCAGCCAATCAAATTCATTTAATTTTTATTATAATAAATAAATTGAAATGAAAAAGGAGTTGCTTAAGTTCTCCAACTGTCCCGTTCCTTTAACCTCATCTTTAAGGCATTTGTCTTTGAAATGAGGAGTCTTGGGGCATAGTTTCGACATTCCTCAGCAAATTTACTTTCCTTCAGGATATCAACGCCTCTACTAGAGAGCGAATAAACCAGCTGCTACTTCGATTGAACACTTCCTCTTGTTTGGTTCAGAGGACTTGCAATGGAGAAAGTGACAATGGTAAAGTAGTGTTCCAAAGATTGATTGGGTTTCCCATGGATCACTCGTTTTTTTTCTAATCGCAAACTCAATTTTACAGACCGAAAGGAATCGTCAACATCGGTTCTGTCCTTTGAGATAACTGAAAACGATATCGACCGAGCCAGACAAATAAAGGAAGACAAATTGACAAAGGTATTTTGATATCTGTTGACCGCTCTTCCCACAACAATTATGTTGAGGCAGGAACCCTCGTTTGCGAGTGGACAAGACGTAGTTGAAGTGGAGAAACAGGCTGCTGAAGGTGTGGAGGGGGCTCCCAAAACAGTTGAGGCAAGCGCTTTTATTCCTCCGATTGAGTATGTATTAGGGTGGTAAGAAAGTCTTGAGCCGTTTTAGACTTTTTTTGTGCTTTCTTTTATCACTCAGCACACAGTGGAATTTCCTCAATAATATAATAACCATAGTTAGTCACTGCAGTTTCCCACCTTATGGGCAGGTCGGCCGTTCTCTTCTCCTAGAACTGGGAAGATTGCGAGTTAAAGAAATCGCTGATCTTTCTTTCAACATGGTCAACTTTGGTGAATTTTTTCTTAGCTTGGAATGCCTTGAAGGAGCAAAATAGGTGGTAATCGGAAGGGACAACGTCAGCAGGATAGAGTAGGTGTGGAACCGTGACCCAACCCAGCTCCTCCAATTTTTCACTGGTCTCTTTGGCTATTTGCGGCCTAACGTCATCATGGCGTAGGTGTACAAGAAACTCGTTTCGGCTGTTTTTCTCAAACAGCATCCCCGACTTTCTAGAGCTGATTGGCGTAAGTGTTACCGGTGACTGGGTGTGTTTGCGTGAGCAGCTCGTAATACAACATTCCTAGCGAATTCCAGAAGTAGCAAAGGAAACACTTGTCTGGGTGGGGGTGCGATTTGGCGGATCTTCTCTTCCACGGAGCCACATGGCAAGATGCGTGTTAAAACCGTAGAGGACCCAACTCTCATCCCCAGTATTTAGGTATTCCAGAAACTCCTTTCGGTGTAGGCAATGCAGGAAAAACTGATTTTGGCTGGGAGGACCTCTTGTGGAATTGACGTCGTAATTAATGTTAGAGAAAGCAATTTGGCTATATATGCCTATTATGGAGAAGCACAGAGTTTGGCCTACAAATACCACCTGGTAGGTCATGGGTACCTATCAATAATCAAAACTTCTGGAACTTTCAAAAAAAATCGGCTCAAGACTTTCTTACCACCCTAATATTTGTTAAACAATTCAGATGATTTCGAATTTCATTTCAGGGACTCAATGAAGCCATGCAAAGCTCAAAAGAGGATGCCGAAGTGAATGACGCCCACGAAGACAATGTAGAAGAGGTATTTCAGAAAGCGGACGCTGGAGTGACTGAGATGGCAAACGTATCCGAAGATTTTCATGCAGTGTCGCAAGATAGCCCTCATAATGAGGATTCAATAGTAGAACAAGTAGGAAGTGAGACCAAAGAGGAAGCTTCTACAGAAAATAATGGTGAGGAAAAGGAAGAATCTATGGAGCAGCAAATAGAAGACGAAGAAGACAACGTCAGCCAACATAGTTTCACCACCAACAACAGTTTGCCGGAAAATGAGAATCAGAAGAATGAGGTTGAAAATCCGATGGATTCAGAAGACCACCCAGATGTCTCGAAAGAAAATGGTACGGCTATACCTCTTGAAGAAGAGAACGAGAATGATGGCCAAGAAGAAACGCAGGAAAAAGAGGATCCTGAGGAACCTACCTTACCCGATGAAAATGAAATAGATGACCAGGCAAAGGCAGCGCTGAGTGAGGGCAATGACAATAATGAACACTTACAGAGCGATGCAGAAGCAAATCACGAGGAGGGCAAAGAAAGTGGGTCCAATGTTCCGTCAGAGGGCGAAGATGATACCGAAAAAGTCCAGTTGAAGGAAATTGCTGAGGAGGCACAAGAGAATAACCCAGAAAACGATGTAAATAACACTGCAGAGCAAAGCGAAAGCCGGGAACAAAGCGAAGGTGAAGAAGATGTGACGGAAGATGCAGGACAGGAAGATCAGCAGACAAAACAGAGTGGCCTAAACAGCATTTTGGAGGTGACCGAGAATGGCGAGGATGAAGAGCAGTCTAATTTAGAAGCGAACATGGAGCATCGGGAAGAAGACAGCTCGATGAACACTCCAGGGGAACAGGAGGATCAGTCGCAAAGCAAAGAAGGAGAACGTGCCGAAGAAAATTCAGAACTGACACAAGTGAAAACTGACGAAAATGGATCGGGCGAAACCGAGAAAAAGGATGAGAATAATTTAGGCGTTTTGCGAGATGACACGAATAACAATTTAGAAAACGGTGTGGAGGAAGCTAGTAACCAAAGAGAACAGGGAATGGAAGAAAACAACGGAGATGCCTTAGAGAGCCCTTCGTCAGGCAATGCTTTGACAGAGAACAAAAACGAAGAAAATACCGATGTTGCACAAAACACAAGTGCCGATATTATTCCCGATAAAAAGTCGAATTTTCCACAGCCTGGAGAATCCTCCATTGTCGATGAGAATAATAGTACCATAGACTCTCCATGTTCAATTTTATCAAAAAATGACGAGGAAAATCACTTGCAAAACCTCAGCTATGAGATAAACAACGATGGGACCGCTGTAGAGCACAATGGAATCCCAGACAATGAACGAGACACATCAAGGTAGCAGGTTCAGACATTTTCTCCAGTCTTACTGAGGACATTTCTCTTCCTTTTCTAGAAATGCCTTTCTCTCACCGCAGCAGTCGGAAGCCCTATCGTCACTGGGAAAAATTGGAGCTTTTCCAGAGGTAAGCAGTTGCTTTTTCCCTCTTAAAGGCATGCAGGTGCAGAGCGTAGAATGAGATTTCAATGGAGCACTCCATGAAATTCCCCAGTGTTTCAGTTCGAGCTGACACACAAATATCATATTCAATCACATATCAACACTGCCACAAGAGTCCCTGTCATCAGCCAACCGGTAAATGAAAGAATTATCGCACATTTCGCCAATCTATTCACCAGCAATGTCTGCACAATTTGCGAGGTTGTACAGCTAAAATGGTCACGTTCTTCAGTTCTCGATCAGTTTTCAAGTCCTCGAAACAGGGACGGGAAAGTATTCATTAGCAGTAGTTTAAATGAACCGTTTAAATATCGTTTTTATTTCAAATCCAAAGCTGGAGTGAGTAGTGTTGAACCCCAAAACCTTCGGTAATCCATTCTTCTCTAACGGAAGCATCTATTGACCTTTCGTTACTGACATTCAACTCGCTTTCCCTATGTGCTGCGGAACCCTTTACGAGGAGTTACGTGACGTACATAACTCCGGCTCTCGGTAGAAAGAGACTATGATCATGTCCTCTATTACTGACTATTTTTACTACGATATAAAAAGATGACAAAGATAACTGCAGAGATCGCCTAAATATCTCAACACCGCGACATTGCCTAACAACTTCAAAATACTTCAGATACACCACCATAACTTTCTCTAGCTTACTCATACGCCTAGAAAATGAGCAGGAGAGGGCTTGGGAAAAAATAGGCGTCTCCTCCGATTTGGGGACCCAGATAAAATAAACCTAACAAAAATATTTTTTGTAATAAAAAATATTTAACAAAAATCCTTTTATATAAATCATGGTAGTGCAACAAAATTTTCTACAGCGCAGGCAGTGTGGGGACCAGCACGGGGCTCAGCTAGAGGCAGTGCTTTCAGTTCCGATACAGTATTGCCTCAGAATGGTTGTGAAATATAGACTTTTTTCATTTGAAACAGAAAACGGACCAATCGTAGAAGAAACAAGACTGGCAGTGGCGAAGAATACATCGCTAGATCAGTTCGTCATTGCCTGGTTCTAGAAACCGTACACCCAGGAACTCTGTGGTAGACTGGCGATGCTGCTGTACAACACGAATGTTTTCGCGTGTTCGTTTCCTCTCTGAGGCCGGCTTTTGCAAATAAGTAGGAATCAAAAGGATGTAGTTCGAATGATGACTGGGATGTGGTTATATCTTGGTTATGAGCTGGTTGACCTAGGCAGCCAACTGGTCTGAGCACAGAACTTTCTCTATAACCGTCGGTTCTGGCGCAATTAGTGCAGCCTCTAAATTGTTTGTAGGGGAACTCAGGCACTGAATTTAGGGCACTTTTGATTTCCAACGTCCCCGATACCCCCAGTTATGCAGCTCCCGAGTTTTGACCTCTCGAAATTCAAAGAATTATTTTGATTGATCCGGATCCAGCGCAGCAATAACTTTCGTCACGAAAGCGGAGAATACGTACGCCACGAGTACTGTAGCATGAAGTTGCATCCACTTCTTAGAGTGAGTGACCACTCAGCCACGAGATACGAGAAGTCAACGTTGGCACAGTGCATCTTATTACCAGATCAGATTGAGGTTATGCACGGAATTGTCAAAGAGGTTCATGTTTACGGAGCTGGCTTATAGAAGTGCTTCATATAGTAGTTACCAAAAATATGTACTTTTCAAACTTTTCCCCGTAGCTCCCTTCAAAATGCAAGTAATGCACAGCGGCCGAAAAACAGCACATTGAGAGAATTTAAAGATGGAAAAATAAA
>KN732810.1:0-10446 GCA_000816745.1 Ancylostoma duodenale | reverse complement strand
TGGCTAAAGAACAATTAAAACACAAACGAATCGAGTATAACAAACAGGTAGACTAGGGTGGAAAGCGAGAAGATGGCGTGGTTGACAGCGTGTGCGAAGGCTGCGTACTTCAGCGACTCGTCCTCGTGCTTGGACTTCTGAAATAGCACCAAGTGTTGGCAGAGTGAGATGGGAAGGGGCTGTACGAACCTTGGGAAGAGGAAGAGCTTTGTCGACCAGCTGTACAAACCGGTCCACAGAGTGAGGAGGAGGGATTTCTGTCGGTGAGGTGGCGACCCGCTCCAGAATCAGCGAAATCACGAACAGAGCCGCTGTCATGACCAGATTGAAGCCGGCGTATTTCACTGCAAAGGGCAAGATGTTTCCGTGTTGCTCTTCCATAAAAGAGGCTTACATATTGTCGGTGTGTGAGCAGTGAAGCTGGGAAGTCGCTGAGAAACCAGGATGAGTGAGAGGATCTGCGAAACGACGGAGAACCCGAGCAGTATGGGTTGCGTCTTGGACAGCTAAAAATAAAATATGGAGTCCTGCAGCAAGCAGAAGACATAATCGCAAATGAGAGAAAATAAGGATTTATGACTTTTTTTTGCAAAATACAATACTTGAAACTCGAAATGTCAAGAGACGCCACCGCTGTGCACACTTCGGTGGTTGTATCTCCGCGTTTTCGGGCTAACCGAGATTTCTAACCGCCCAGAGTCTGTGAACTGATACCTAGGCTCGTCTGGGAGAATGAAATTATGACGACTTCATCAGATGCCTTCGGGCTTCTGAATTGATTTGGAATGCTTGCGCTCCTCAACAACGGATTGAGTACTCCCGGCTAATTTATCCTCTACTGATTATTTTACAATTTTCGGACAAACTTAGACAAAACTATTGCTGGAGAACTTTCTGCTCGATTTCTTTCGAAGATGAAATTCGTGTTGACCACATCAGATTTTAGGAGTTAACGTGTTACGACTAAGAGAAGTTCTTGTCAGGACTCCTATCAAGAGCTTGGAATTCGGAAGTTAGAGGACTACATACATAAAAGACGTTCCTGCCTTGGCGAGAGCGCACTCCTGTGCAATTTTGAGCCTTTACGGCATAGATAACGTCACATTCCATATCTGGTAGATTGTTCGAGCTGCTACTGTGCTAGACAAGCGTGGTAGCGTGGTCATTGAGAAGTGACTTTGTCTTGAATTAAGCTGCTGCTCCTTATATTGTTCCAGTACTTATGGCGCACCCTGTACAAGTGGGCCAGGGTCAATGAAATAAGAAGACCTGCAGCGGAAGAAGTTCTACTTGGGGCAAGCAGAAGTTCTGAAAGTCGTTCACGGACATCTAATGCCCAGCCTCATTTCTGACCAATCGCAGCGGGCGCATGGGGTGGTGTTTCTTGTTCTACTCAATCTGTCAACTGTTTGCTGCGTTCCTTCTGCTCCGATTAGGCCTAGCGATCCTCCAGCAAATTAGTCATGGGACTAAAAGTCCTTTACAGTTCTACCATATCCACAGAACTCTACTGAGGCATTTTCAAGACCTGAACTCTTCGGCTGAACAGCTGGATTGTCTTTCAACGATACTGCATGGAGAGAACGCTAAGAAGGACCAGTCCATGCGCCCGCTGAGATTGGTCAGAAATGAGGCTCGGTATTAACGAAATAAACGACTTCCTCGTAGGCAGAACTTTTGCTTTCACCTGAATTCTGTTTGAGAAGTTTTATGAAATCATGGCGCTAAGATGAGACTGAATCAATTTAGTGTTCGTACTTGAAACGTGACTCACCTGGAAGAATACTGCTGACAAAGTGAACAACGACGTGATCAGAGCCGGGAGGAGCATTTCGGCGGTGAAGTAGACGGCGTTTCGCTGCAGGGACACGCACAGTTCACAGTTGTCCGACTGCACATCGAACGGATTTCTCCTTGGATCCGATAGTGATTCTATCGAAAGTGGCGACTCCTTAAAACAGTCAACATCAACTTTATGAAACTAGGACAGCTCGTTCTCATTAGATTTGCTTTTGACACATTCCAAAAAAAAACTCTTTACTATATGGAAACTGCGAAGGGTGTTTTAAGGGGATACATTTATGCGGCGGTGATGGACGCGGAGGGGTGTGGGAAAAGAAAGAGCTCTGACAGGAGGTCAGGGCATCCAGAATTTTAAAAATAAAACTGTGAAACTAATATGTTAGTTTGAACACTGAATGACTAAAAATAAATATGAAATAAAAATTAACCTTTCCATGGAGAAATTTTGGAAAATTTGGCAGCCTATTCCCGGAAAACGCGGCGAGGGGGGAGTGCTTATGCTATGCAGTACTGACAAAGATCACAGTACACTACGTCTTTTTCTCGAAAATACTCAAAGCAGTGCTATGGGGATTGACGGTAGGTTTGTGGTTCGGGTGAGAACCTTTCCCTAGAAAAAGCATCAAAGATCGCTGCAACGTTTTTATCGCTAATTTTACCACGTCCGCTCCAGACAGCTCTACGAATTAAGGAGCGGAATGGCGTTTTGCAACCTCTTTTTTTCTTCTACCAGCTTTCTACGTATTCGCAAGCAACACGAATTTTGCAGAGGTGCATTCCTCACAGGCACATTTTATAAACATTTTTCAGTTTGCGACACTTTCCAAGGTACTATCAATAGCCAGGCGACATTGCAAGAACTTCTGTTCAACGCACCGCAGATCTAGCCTCTATTCTCCAACCTCTCTAGGTGTGTTTGAGGTCTGAAAAATTTAATTTCCTGTAAGACCTAAAAAATATATCCTTAGCACACTTTCAACTCGTTATTTCCCCTTGGCGGTTAAACATCTATCTTCAAGTTTTGAAATTAAGACAAGTTTTCCTCATTAAACCCCAGGGGACCTTGGCCATTTTCGTTGAGATGCTTCCTTTGGTCTTTGGCCTCTGAATAGGAAATGTATCTACGACAGCTCTTGCCAGGTTCACTAACTAATTAGTTATTAATTATGTGGATGAATGATCGCATCATCGTGCTTACATTCTAGTAGATATCATGTGATGATTTTGCGGAAAACAGTGATTATTTCAGTGTCGAAATCTCCTTGCTAAACAGAAAGAAGTTTAATTTCAATTTTGAAATAACGCCCGTGTCCAGCAGACGTCTACTCGGCAATTGAAACTAGATTTAAACTGGTTATTGTTATCTTAGGGAATTTTCAGGAAAATGACGCAAATCATTTCACCATTTAACCGTCTGATGTTCTTCCTTTCGAGAAGAAACGACCATAAAATTGACTGCTCCTGATAAATTCTACGGGTGAAGAACATCGTTGTATCAAACCACTGTCATTGTGAGACCCGTGACTACCGGAGGGCGCCATTCCCAGCACTTAGGTTCCCACCATTCCGGTAGATCGTAATCGTTAGTTCAGCCTCATCGCATTGACTGCCTCCCTTACATCCTATTCGCATGCTCCCACATCCATATATTCCCTAAAAGTCAACGATGAGAACCTACATTCACGTCCACATCCACGATCTTCCATCCGGAAACGAATGGATCAGTGGTCGCCTCCCGTTCCTTGTTCTTCACACCATCCGAGACTGTGAAGTGGACAGCGAGCAGTCGCTTGTCGTCGAATTTGAAGCAGACCTTAACCGAGCAAATTCGTGTGGGAGAAAGGACACTTTTATCCAGAAGTGTGCCTCCTGCTCACCTTCTGCAAGTCGTTGGGGTAGTCCTCATACTGGAATTTGAACGGAGTTGAAAAGGAGAAGTCGGCCCAAAGGTAGACTTGTCCCGTGTAGTTCGCTGCTAACACTTTGCTGGATACCTGCCCAGGGTTTGACGTGGACGCACTGAAATAGGTATCCACTTGCCTCCGAAATGCGACATATGACACGGCAAAGGAACATTTTAGCAGTAGTTAGCTGCTAACTGACGTTTAGCCTATTCAGAGAAGGGAATAGTGTATTCAAATCCAGAAATGAAAGATGGAAAAGTGCTGACTCATCTTAAAAAGTCTCACAGACAAAACGTATTTATGTACACGAATGGCTGTTTCCTAACAGGGTTTTAGTCAGTCGCATGTGCTTGCTTGCGAACAACAAGTGACGGAGTGCTCTACTCGTTTTTTTCCTTGCGGTAACACCCTATGTATGGTTCCTTTAGCTTGTGAGGGAGCAGAAGGTTTACCAGGGACCCTCAGTGGGCTACTAGAATTCGGAGGTGATTCGAGAAAAAGGCGTCCCCTCAGACTATTGTTTAGGCAGTCAGTTGGTGGTTATGGCACTATAATCGACGAATATGAGATAATACTTGTCTCAGCGGTCAAAAGGAACAGAACCAAGATAAAAAAGAGATCATACACACCGAAAAAGTTAATTACGTATTTTATATTTGCGATCTCGTGAAGCTGAAAGAGTGCTACTTTTTGCAACAATTTTGGTTTACCAAAACATTTTCTTTAGGGAAGAAGAACTAAGGTTAGGGATGAATACTCGTAGTGCCATCTAGATGTTTGCAATCGCTGTCTCGGCGAATAACAAAAAAAAAGAAGAGAGGATTGACCAAATACATTGACTTTTTCCAGGACCATTCGGTAGAGAACAGTTACACCTACGTATCTATAATATTATTTTTTATCGATTCTTTAAAAGTATACATATTTCAGGTTCCATGAAAGGGGGACATTTCTTTCCCCGCATTTTGTAAATCTCCTTATGATATGAAGCACATCTCTCTATGGTCTCTATGCTCTGCCAGCATCATCATCAGCTCGGATTAGCGTAACATAGCGAAACTAGTGGCGGCGTTCATGAACTTCCCCGGAAAGGTTCACAGCTTCCCGCTACTTCAAAACGGACGATTTTCTCCAAAAAAAATACGGCATGTCTCGCCATCTTCATCAATAATTGTTATCGTTCAATGAGTAGAGTCATATATCCGCCATAACTCTTCCCTTTTAGAAAGGCGGGTAGATTACCTATCCAGGGACGTTTACGAGTTTCATTACAGGTCAGCAAATCAATTTTCAAGTCCTGCGTCTCCTACCATCATAGTCTACATATATGGGATAACAAATCACGCTAACCATCGGTGGCTCGGGTAACTAACGTTTCATGGATCCCAACCCAGTTCTGGAACAAAGTTAACGACCGCACTCACCCATTCAGCTGCACAATTTGCGGTGTCCAAATCTGGATCCAGTAGAAGTTAAGCCAACTCAAGCCCCACTGATTCTTGTCCCAAGCGATGTTCGTGTCGTTCCAACTCTACAACATCAAATTCAAAATTATCCTGAAGTTAGGAGAAAAAAGGGGCGCAAACGTACGAGAACCATCCTGCCGAAGACCTTCACGTTCTGCTTCCTCTCATCCTGAAATCAGCGAATTAGCCAGCTGAGTTGAGCTCAGGATATATGCGGAAGCGATGCTCACGATTTCGACATTGTTGATGCGAACGCTCTCCACCCTGACGATCCTCGCGACGTTGTCCGTGGAATTGTGGTAGTTGGCCTGTATGTGAGTGCGCAACTTCCACGCTTTGTCCCCACCTTGGCAGGAGTGGCACGACTTCCGGCAGTTCGCCATCATCCTGAGTCACTGTTGTTCCCAGAAGAAGCAAAGAAACGGAGATGGATACAGTTATGGACTGCCTACCAGACTGCATTGGAAGTGCATTCGCCTTCGTTGGCCCATTCCGGACATTTCGGGTCCGCATCTTCACAGCCCATTTCCTTGCTGTTGGCTGCAATTAGTTGTGGGTTTGGAAAGTGTTCGGAGGGTATCCGGAACCCGAATGCTTTTTTGGAAAGAAGAGCCTCACACCCATGGGTATGGTTATTTTCGGTGTGAGATTACCACAGAGCCTGGTAAAGACGAAGTAACATATGGGTAAACATATGTTACTTCGTCTTTATCAAGCTCTATGGTAATCTAACACCGAAAATAACATATGTTGATGGGTTCCAGGTAAAGGATGAATTTGGGCACCTTAACATAAGGGTGGCCCATATGAAGTGTGACGAGCTGTGACTACTTTCTTGGAGGATGCGGAAATTCCTTTAAGCAAAGAAAAAGTTAAGAACATCGGCTGAACCTTCCGACAAAATTAGGCACCAGCTCACGGCACAAGGAAGACACTGGAATGGTGTGAGACCAATCTTCCTGGTTTCTGAATGAAGGATGTTTGGCCGTTAAACTTGCCCAACCTCAATTCTTTAGGTTTTGCTGTATGATCGACCTTGCAGCGAAAAGCGTGCTATTTTAAAGAGAGTTAACTGGATTTGCTGAAAAGAGCCCCGGTGAAGGCATTGGAAGGTGCGCATCCTCAAGAATTTCCGGGAGAGATTAGATCCTTGTACTGAAGCCAAAGGTCATCTTGGATGTGATGTGTGAGGTCACATGTAGAATTTTTCTTTCTATTGAATAAAAGTAAATATTCCTTATTTGAATGGATTGGTGCACAGCTGTGGGTAGTTTTTTTTGCGTCACACTTCATGTGGTCCACTCTGTATTTCCCATGGGTAATCTCAATAATGCATCCGTCTTCAGAACGAAGTTCTGATGCTAAGATATCGCTATTTCGGGATTTCCTGTTACTTTGCACTTTCAAAGATTGCATTCAGTTTAGCGAAGATAGTTCGCGAATGTTTTCTCACGCCTGACTGGGTGGTTCGCTTTTGTCCAACGCCGCGAGAACTTGATCGTGGACATCGTTAGCGACTTGAAGTTCCCACGACGGGTCAGCGTCATCATCAAAGGAGCAAATGCTCAAAAACTGTTCTGATGATTTTATCTCGTGACATTCCGTTGAGGACTAAAGATTCTATCGATCGCCCAGGGCCAGACACTCTCCGGTCGTGTTTTTTTTTCGACCTTTGGGAAAATTTTGCCGTTATGAGAAATGGATACTACAGTTCGGGTACAGCCCCCCCCTCCCCTCCCCTTCCCCTCCGTGGTTGGACTCCATTGGGAGAGGAGATTCATGAATTCATGGATTTTCCCGAGAAGGTTCCGATTCATACGCTGTTCTAAAGTGAACGAGTTTTCCTGGCAAAGGTAGGTACACTTCATCCGAGCAACTCGTCTCAATGACGACAAGTGGTGCTGAAGATAGCATGATACACCACGTATTGTTGAGGAACTCGCACACTCTGGATGAGCGTTTAGGAACACTCCCAGGAACGTTCATGCTGAATCCCGCAATCTTACAATATAACAATCTTAGTGACAGTCCTTTAATGCCAGCTAACCAAACACCACTTCTGTCTAGAAGAACCGGTTTCACTGCCAAGATTTACGTTACCAAAACGGACTCAAGATGAGCATAACTATAATTTTTTGAGGGTTCATCTGCAACGAATGCGACCACGCTAGGACGTCAGTCCGAGCTAAAAATACAGCTATTTTGGTCATTCTTTCAGAATGCTTTTATACAACTGATATTATCCATGCTAAGGCTCGAAACGAAGTCGAAATACCCCAGTCGCAGAAACTAAGTACTTCGAAAAACGACTCAAAAAAATAATAAAATTCCGTCGGAACTATTCGGGATTCACACAGTCCAAGACATTACCAGTGCTTGGTTTCTCAGAAAACTCTCGGCAGGTTGCAACGAAGAAAGTGCCCAAAACAAGTTGCAATTAAGCTGTCAAAGGGTAAAAAAATGTGACTCAATCACAGGCTTGGTTTTTCGAAAGGAGTAAAACTGTAGTTGGAGAAGTTCTGATGGTGAATTACTAACCCACTCTCTCGCCCAATTCTCTCTTGACATTGGTTCTAGTCGGCTTTGAGGATAACGGGAGTTTTGATGGTTTTACCAACATTGGAAGTGCAATCTGTATTTTGCTGGGCCTACGAATACTGAGGAGCTTTCTCCGTTTGTTGAACAACTTTCAAGTTTTGATACATCCATGATACATCCACTACTTTGGTAAGAATAATGGAGCACATTTCAAAAGGAGATTCTGTTTTCCGGAGCAATTAGCTCACTAACTCATTATCACAAAGATTTGCACGGGCTTATGATCTGCCATAATTCGGAACAGTTGGGGTATAATTTTCTGTAGGAAAAAAACAAGAACAGCATAATCTGATTAAGATCACTGATTTTTCTTCCTTTGATCATCAGCCTGGTTTAGTAGCTCGTCAGGCTTCTGGTGGAATGTTCACGAACACATGGATGGTATTCGTGTGAAAACGACAATATGTAGGGACTCGAGATAAATTCGTAGTTTTAGTCACAAATGCTCACTACTCGATGTCTTTTAAGCCGTTTTTAGTCAATTCATTTCTTTTGTTGGCTTTTTAAACCTTTTTTTTGTGCTGACACCGACTGTGGCACGTCTACATACTGACCTATGATTGTAGGTGGTTTAGCAAGTAATTAAATGAATAAGTAGTTCAATTATCCAAAAGGCAGTGAACTGAGCGATTTTCACAGGGACGCAGTAAGTGCCTAAACCGGAAACCAAATAACATAATTTTGACTTTATCCTCTTGTATGAGTTCGCTTGAAATCTCATCTGTCTGCGTCCTTGAGATTTCTTCGCAGAATGAGATTTGAACAAATGATATTACCTCGAAGGAAGAGAAGAGTTGTGACGAACACGAAATGTAGGATCATCTGAAAAATGGAGCATGTGGTGTCGATGCTCGCAAAAAAAGCACGTGGACTGGGACAACATAGCGAATAAAAGATATGCATATATATACAGACATTTATTACGACTGTTTAGGGTGGTCTTGGGATGGTACATATTACATTCCAATAAAGCTCAAGCAAATGAAATTTATCTGCTGATTATGAATAAAGGCATAATGGAGGACAAATAGAAATACAAGAGAGCACAAGAAAGCATTGACAGCGTTTGACTAAAACGATGAAAACTTTCCAAGCAGTTTTCAAGCAAATTTCCTGTGCTTAATTGTAGAAATGTGGACCCTGAGATGTTAGAGGGAACCTCCCTTGTCTTAAATGGCAAAAGCTTGTGAAACTCGCCTATCGAATTCTATACATATTGGAAACTAACTTGAACATGGAACATACATGAAACATCTTCTTTCGAGAGCATAAGCGCAAAGATCAAACATTATCTATTTCTTATTTCGCAATGCATTCAAAGAGGTACATAGAAAAGTTCCCAAGAGATGAGTTCTTTCCGGGATCATAAACGAAAGGCGAATCAGTGAAAACAGCTGATGTTTCGACGGGGATCGCTTAACAGGTATGCGCTGGGACGGCGAGTGGGAATGCGGCTGCGATGGTAGCGAGAGCGGGATTCGCGATAACCGGCTGCGGCTTACGGTCTTCCGGCTCGACGACTCGTCCCACTAGCACAAAAGGCAACAACAAAGAATAGCGAGAGATTGAGTGCAAATGTCGGGAATCTCGTCGCGTCCCCAAAAAAGGAAAGAACCTCCCACGAACTATTTTGTTGTCGCATGTGGATCTATCCAGATTACTACAAGAGTGTAAAAGTTATAATATGAATGCGGGCCACCTTTTCCGTCTCTATCAGCGTGTAATTGAAGACCTACGCTCAGGTGTTCACGGTTTCTCAAATAGTGATTCGTTGGGCATTTATGGGTAAATGAATTGATAAGGAAACTCCGATTTCCGGTTTTCCTTCTAAACGTGGAAGACTCGCGACTGAAGCCATGGAACTGTGGAAAAGTCTGTTTTGCCTGTCTGTACTCCAACCTTATGATCTAGACAGAATAATTAGATAAACTCCAGAAAACTCTCTTTTTTTTGTTGTTAAAATGGCGAATGCTGTCGTCGAAGATACATACATTTCATGAAAGAAGACGTTGGATCCCACCATATTAGCTGGTAAAAAAGATGATGCCAACAGAATGCATGGGTAGAATGAGGATCTGGTTCCCATTTTCAGGGATGATGCAATGTAGCAGAAATGAAAAACCCCGAAAGAAAACGAGAATATGTACCTCCTCAAAGTTCGATAAAATCTTTGACTTCCCATTATGTTTTCTTTCCCCGCTGACTTTTCGGAAATGGGAAAAGATATTTCCAAATTCTATATGTAGAAAAAAGGAAAACCGACTACGTTCGCTAATGTCAAGGCAAAAACGATGGAGGTGTACTTTTGATGCTAAAAACCATAAACACTGAGTCGTTGCATTGGTTTCGATTTTCATCACAATCAATAACGTTAAACAAACCATACAAATAGCTACTTTTTACGTTAACGAGAAAAAAGGTGATTAATGTTGCTGAATTGTTTCACTTGATGTAAAGTCTAGACGAATAATATGACTTTTTCATTCCTTTGTCATGATTCAAAAATAACTTTCTCATTTCTCATTTACACTGACTTTTCATCATGAGCTCGGTTCTGCAAAGCTTTTCCCACTTTATTTCCATACAAACAACAATTAAACAACAAAAAATATACTAAGAAAAGTAGTCGGTTTCTCAGAGGGATACGATACAACTGGATGTATTATGCATTTTAC
>KN732809.1:0-10446 GCA_000816745.1 Ancylostoma duodenale | reverse complement strand
AACGATTACCAAATAAAGATGACGGGTTGCCGTGTGAACAATTCATCCCTTAGTTTATGCAAGCCATACGAAATGGTCTATCCGAAGGCTGGTGACATCTGGAGGGTTGAGCAAAGAGCAGTAGCTTCTGTTAGAAGATGAGTGAAGAGTCAAAGCAGTAGTATGGACAAACTCTTACCTTTACAGCAAAATTAGGTGGGCCGCCCAGGTGAAACGGCAAGTATAGTAAATACAGCTACAACTGAGTGGGAACAAAGAACATTTATACCGCTACTATAGCGATTGCAATGATGATTGATTTTATACGCTTCATAAGTCCAGTTTGCTCTTCCTCCCATCTCATTCAACTACTTGATTCATCACTAACCTTCAGTATAAATGCTGAGCGCGAACGACTTTAGGCGTTATTTTTTGCTGGTTAGAATCAACGTATATCGAGTAAATATCGAAACACTATGTGATGCGTAGTCGCAAATTTATTTGGATTCTGTCACATTATAATTTACCATTTTAGGTCTATTCAACAATTCTCTGCTGTACAACTGCTATATTCTGACAACCACACTCTGATATTTCTATCTCGGAAGCTTCTTTTCCTGCAAACCGATAATCAGCCAGGCAAACTATGATCTGATTGTGAGAGAGGATTCAAACATGAATGTAAGTGATGTATTTGTACTTGCTGGATATGTATGAACTCGCTTACTCTCATATTTTGTTGCTTTAAGAATGAATCGCTTGTGTTCGCCACTCAAAGCACTCTTGCATTGCAAAGTCCTCACTGGAAGATTAGCAAAATATCAATTAATCTTAATCTTGATGAAATTTGAAATCACCACCACCTATCGCCCCGGCAAAGCCAACGTCGTATGCGACGCGGTTTCTTGCCGCCCTCCGCACGTCAACACCATTAGCCACCACTTCGATGACCTCCTACCCTTACTAATAAATAGCAGAATGAGTGTCCTTGGACTGCACCATATAATACAAACAAGCCCTTGCAGAAAATGAACTACATCCAGTGGAACTGCGAGACTATCGGATCTTCTAGAGGAATTCCCTCCCATATACCACTTCATATTTCTTCTACCCTCCTATTCCACGACCAATTCATCGCAACCCATTACGTCCGAAATTTTCTCAACTAATTTAACTCCGGAAAACTACAACCGTACCGAAATGGCCGCTCAAGCACTGCTTGGAAACGTGTCAGAGTTCGTGAACCGCTACGGCGGATACAATATGGTGTCAGAAACGGCCTGGTATTTGAGGTACTGCACGGAATTACCACCCGTTTTGGACTCAGAGCCTGGTCACGTCATGCGGCTGACCAGAATAACTGAGGTCGCAGACGGGCGAGAGTTCGACCTCGTCCCCACAAACCGGAGGGAGGCGTACATCTACGCCGTCCTACCGGTAGCGCTGAGCGCATATGACGGGGAAATATTCGAAGAAATCCCCGACTTCGCAGCAGCCCTGATGAGGCCATACCTCACGGCTGGGACGCACTTTTGCATGTGCGAAGGCTTGTTGGGCAACGAAACCTTCTTCCATCATGCGGAGGAATCACGAGTGGTGCCGATGGCGCACCCCGGCGCCCCGCTAGTACAACTCGCCATAGAAGGAGCGCACAGTATGCTCCCCATAGAGCGAGTATGGCTGAGGCTGCCCAAGACGGTCATACGCGACCGTCGTAACGTGCGGCTGAATCTTTGGGAGGTGGTGATGTCTCAGCCGGAATACGCTCGGAGAACAAAGGACTCCTCCGATTTGGAGGAGGAATTTTTGGATGAGGAGGTAGAGGATGAAGGCGTATACTCCTCTGACGAAGGGTACTAAGGAACCCCTTTCACTGCACGCACCCCATCACATTCACTCCCACCATGCCCTCTTTGTTCGCAAAACCATCCACCACACTTATGCACACAACCGCTACCCTTCTGCGTAGAAGCCACCACACTACTTAACGACAATAGTCTTTGCGCGAAATGCGCCAAACCTCACCACATATCTGTCTGCCGAGACACTACACCATGTGGTAAGTGTAGACAACACGATCATCCCACCATTCTCTGCACCATTAGACCCCTGGCCTCTTTTTAGTTCCGGGGGACAGGAACTTCCCCAGCGATATGATGTAAGAAAAGCAAAACCGCTCCCAGTTCGTACTATAGTAGTAGCAATTGTAGTCAAGCAAATACCCTACTCCGTAACCATAATCGCACATAACTAATCGCCACGCAAAGGCGGCCGCCACACTGAAGCAGCAAATGGACCGCTGCCTCGGGGCGAGGTACCCGAATGCGCCTCTGTTGCGGCTAGAGCTACGATGACCAGAGCGAATGGTCCTTTTGGAGCAAGAGTGGCTCCGACTGCCGAAAATCATGGAAAATCAGGAAAGGGGTCGCAAGAACACTCCCGTGGGAAGTTGTGGTGCCCAAACCACAATACCCTCGACCATGCTCATCCGACTCGTCAGATGAGGAGCTCTCAGACTCCGAACAATCAACCGACGGCGTCTACACTAGCGCCGAAGAAAGACCAGACGCTTAAAAGTATTTCCTTTCCTCTGCCACAATGCACCTCACTCCACCCAAACTACTCCACACTTCACCTAATGTAGTGAGCCGCTTTGATTCCGTGTTTCGACTCTCGGTTTTTTAGACGCAAACAGCCAGTTGCACTCTCAAGGGCTTTAAGAGTCAGCTTTCGTGCGGCGCGAGATTTATTCGCGCGTACTCTGAGACTTATGATCCAGCCAGAGCATAAAAGGAGGGCCGACAATAAAAGGGCGGCTCAGTTCGTCCATCCCGACTCGGACCCGGATTAACCAGGATCAACATCTCAATCATGACTTTATTTGTTTTATTTTCCATGTATCATCTAAATGCCCCTCGTTCATGATTGTGATGTTCTCAGAACCGCTATTTGCTGAATCATAGTCTAGTTCAGCTCAACAGCGTCAGTATCATTACTTCATACAATGTGTGCCTTGCAGCTTCGACTACCTTGCCAAAGCGTACAAACAACATGTTCCGAGCAAGGATCGATGGCTATTATTTGACTTCGCCATCAGATTTCCTCATTGAGGATAATAGACGACCGCTTGACGCTTTGTCTGTAGTAGGAAGGTGTTTAGTAACACCATTAGATGATGGCACTTGTTTTATAAATGTTATGAATCCCTCGTTCGTCGATATCCATTTATTCGAAGGAATGAATGTTACTTTCGCCACTTTAAGGCGAATATAGGCGATAAGCCGAATTGCGGCAAGATACCGAGACAGCCATGCTCATTATGCTCGAAAGAGCAGAATAAGGACGGCATCCTTCTGAGAGATGCTATCAGTACCCAAATGTGGTCGTTCGAATTTTTTACTCTTTCCAGAAAACTATATTCGGTTCGAAATGGCGACTCAAGCAAAGCTGAGAAAGATTTCGGAATTCACCACCCGCCAAATGGGGTATCCGATGATACCTTAAGGGTCCCGGTACCTTGAGACTACTCTACTTAGAGTACCAGTCGAGCTGAGAGAAAGAGGAACCAATGCGATGAGATTGACGACCATAATCGGAGTCGTCGATGGACGAGAGTTCCATCTTGTACCAGAGCACCGTCGGGACGCCTATATATATGCTGCCTTGTCGGCGGCGCTCAATGCCTGCGATGGGGAGTCATTTGAGGAACTCCCAGAGTTTGGAGCCGCACTCGTGAGGTCTGACCTCATGGCCGGCGGGCACCTTTGCTGGTGCGAAAGCCGCAATGGGATACCTCAGCCACAATACCCACGAGAAGCCGAAGACTCCTCCGATTTGGAGAAGGAATTCACGGATCAGGAAACAGAGGAGGGCGTATACTCCTCTGACAAAGAGTACTGAGGAACCCATCCCACTACACTACACGCAGTAAGTCTACCATGCATCTTATTTTGGTTTTCAGAACTCCGGTCTTCTTTCCTTGCAGTAACCAAAAAATCTTATAGTCTCTTTCGCTACCGTAGTCCAGAGAAAGCTAGTATTGCATCAACCGCACCGCGAAGCGATTAGTCACTTTGCCGCCTCGCCACTGGGATGCCGCTAGCGTAATTACGCGCCGAGACTGATCACTCCCATGAGCTCTAGAGCCCCAGGAGTGGCATGCACACGTCCAAAACGATCCATCAAGTAGATAATCCGAATCGCGGCCAGAAATCGGCCACCATTACTCTTTCGGAAGCCTCCCCTAGGAATAAAGAGATTAAGTGGTCCACATAAAACCGACCACGTTCATCACTACAACAACCGACCAGTTCATCACTACCGACAGACAGCACCGCCTACTTCCGCTTCTACATAAAGCCGACTACTTCTAGCCCTCCTACATTCACTCGCCCATCTCACCCAAGCTCCACAGCCCACCAGCCCACTGCCGAACACGACTCAACTCCAGCACAGAAGGTGTGACATTATTTCCTCCTAGTCTAACACACTAACGTGCATTGCACTTCACTAACGTTAGTTAACTTTTTTTCAATCTTTTCCCACTTCGGTTCCATCGGCAAGGAAATCCCACTTTGTTGTTTTCATCGTCGTAAGAAATTAAACTGTAGCCGTTCGCTATTCCTTTCATCCATATTTCTTAAGAAAAGTAACTATTCTCAACTTCTGCATCTCTTCGGAGTTCATTCCATACTTAAAAAAACACTTTCAATTTGCACACCCTTACTTTCGCTCGCATCTCTCTCAAAAAAAGTCACTTTCATCCCCCCCCCCTCCCCCCGAGACAATATTTATTCTAGCGGAAAAGGATACAATAACAAAATAATAGTAAATTGTTAACAAGGGAAGAATTGCTTCAAATCAATAGAAAAAAGTCAAAGTAGAACATTTCTTTTCCGTTCTTCTTCTTATCTCTTCTATTCTTCTTCGATTCCAATCCAGAAAAAAGTTTGAATTCGAGCCATCCAGCTCCACCATTTTGTAGGTTGCGTCACATTCTGAAAACAGTAAAGGAAACTATTTCCTCCATTCCTCAAATTTTCACCTACCAAACTGTCCCGTACCCAACCGAAAAGCCGCAGACTCTCACCCCGCACAAAGCACAGACTTCGATACGACAAAGCTAGGGAAAATACCTCACCAGAGGTCTTTCTTCTCTGGAAATCCCGCGCAGTAGGAGAAGCTTCGAACAACCCACCATCAGAACGGAGCCCCCACTTCTTAGCAAACTAGAAACTCCAGAGAGTGAAAGACCTAAAGCTGATCTCCTTGAAAGTTTTAAGACTAGCATAGCGAGATAAAAAGAAACGCTGGCAAGATGAGGTGAGACTCCCAGGAAAATGCGCAACCAAGATATGCCGACCCTGTATGCATCATGCAAATTTCTCAGAAATAGAATCGAGAAATTTTCGGGAGATTCAGACAAAACTCTTAGGGAATTTTTAGACGAATTCAAAGACCTAGTTGACAGTTTGAACATTCCCCATCACCATGCAAGAAAGTCTACTCCCCTTGTATCTTTCTGGCGGAGCAAAACTTAAGTACCAAAGCTTAACGGAAGACGAAAAATCGACATGGATTCCACAGTTACCACCCTCGCGAAGAAACTCAAAAACCAAACAATGCTAAGTAACATACGCGATGAACTCCACAACATGCACCAGGGTAATGTAAGAAAAGCAAAAATCACCTATGCTGACTAAGCATAGATTACATACATGTCGCATCCGTATACATCTAATTACTAATCCTCCCAACCACACCAGTAGGTACACGCACGCGCGATCCCAGCACCATGTGGGGAAGAAGGTATAAAAGAGAAGTGGGAGGGACTTCGTCCCTCATTCCATTCTTCCACCTCCCCATGCACACTCGTTTTTTCTTTTATTCTTTTTAATCTTTGTATCTTTTTATTATTTCGCAGTTGCTTCGGTACTAGTGAACTTACTCCACTCGCTGGGGCAGGAGGGGTCTCCCTCCTGCCCCATATAGTCCATCTGTAAAAGGCTCCTATGCCTTGGGAATATTTGTTATCTACTATGTAATGCCTAACTGATTACTCTTTTTTCTTGCTTCTATGTTTTGTAACTTGAACAATAAATTGCTTGCTTGATGATGTGCCGTAAGAGTGATGGAACCCCGACCTAAGAGTAGAAAATCCTTTCGGGCTGAACAAAAGGAAATCGTCAATTTTGATAAACTATTAGAGAATCCGGATGCCCGACCGAACTAGTAGTAGTAGAGTAGGAAGACCAAGAGAAGAATAAATCCATAAACCCACACGAGAGAGGGATTTATTACATGGAAGTTCCGGACTAGGTTTCTTAATATTAGATACCCGGCAAAGGAACTCGACCCCCCAACATTTTGATGCAAGAAAAGCTAAGTAAAAAGTCAGTAACTAATGTCATAAATAAGCGCCAGTCACCATCCACTCTTTTTAACGCGAGGCCAACATAAGAAAATTAGGATCCGTTAACCAAGTGAAGGGAGCATAAGCTCCAACGGGTTACATTTCTATGAGTGAAGCAAAAGTCCTGGACAGGCAAGCGACACCCTCGCGTAACTAGGTAGTAAAACTGAGGCAAGACATAAGTGTCCGCTTAAAAAATAAAGCGCAGAAAGTAAGTATATCCATTTCTATCACATTATCTTACCTCTCCCTCCACTGACTACTCCTACTCCAACTACCATGGACGACGTTGAATACATCCCGTTCCATCCGGATTACAACCCTTTCCTCACTCCGTAATTGCAGAAACTCATTCAACTATCAACGCTGTGGCTCAATCCGCTATGCTGAAAAAGCTCGCCCATTTCCTCGACGTGCAAGGTACGTGTCGTGAAAGACTCGTGCAGTCTTGCACCAACTATGATCGCGATAGATCCCCCTCGCCGATGAGGACGTTTTTACCCGGCACCATAGTGGTTCGTCTGACTATCATGATAGAGATAGTCAGACGAACCACCATGGTGCCATGATAGAGGTTGCGGACGGCAGACCACTCGACGACGTGAACGCTCACAGACGAGACGCACACGTATATGCGGCACTGGAAAAAGCCATAGAGGCTTACGATGATGACACGTATGCCAAGCTGCCCGACATCTAAGCCGCTCTCCTTCGGACCGACCTATGCGCAGCTTCGCACCTTTGCGATTGTAAAGAATGTGGCGTTGACGCCACATTGAAGCAGCGAATGGACCGCTGCCTCGGAACGAGGTACCCGAATGCGCCTCTCTTGCAACTTGAGCTGCGAGGACCACAGCGAATGGTGCTTATGGAACAAGAGTGGCTCCGACTGCTGAAAATCATGGAAAATCAGGAAAGGGGCCGCAGGAACGCTCCCATGGGAAGTTGTGGTGCCCTAACTACAATACCCTCGTCCATGCTCATCCGACCCGTCAGATGAGGAGTTCTCAGACTCCGAACAATCGAGAAGAAAGACCTGACGCTTGAAAATATTTCTTTTCCCCTGTCACAATGTACATCACTCCACCTAAACTATTCCACACTTCACCCAATGTAGTTAGCCGCTATGATCCCGTATTTTGACTCCCGGTTTTTTAGACGCAAACAGCCAGTTGCACTCTCAAGGGCTTTAATAGTCAGCTTTCGCGCGCGGCGCGAGATTTATTCGCGCGTACTCTGAGATTGACTGGTCCAGACAGAGCATAAAAGCAGGGCTGACAACAAAAGGGCGGCTCAATTCGTCCATCCCGACTCGAACCCGGATGGACCAGGATCAACATCTCATTCATGACTTTATTTGTTTTATTTTTTCCGGATACATGATTTTGATGTTCCCTGAAGCGCTACTTGCTTCGTCTTTTCGCTTATGTCGGCTTGCTATTGCTTCAAATAAAAAATAATCTGATAATCTTAATCTTAGCTTGTGCTCACTCCTCTTAAAATTTCCATTCGGCTAATGTTCGGGAACCTGGACTATTTCTTTTGATGACTGTGAAATTCCGAAACTTAGAACTCGCGAACCCTCCGAACCAGAACATAACCGATGACGCACTGATAAATGCTTTCTGGGCGCAACAAAGAACAACACATGAGGTATCAGGCCGAGACCACCCTTTTATGCTGTATCATCCATGATGGATATACTGTCTTTCAACAGAAAAAAAAACAACTGCACTCGTTATTACGCTGCTTTTACGAATTATTCGCTTAACACGTAGTAATAAAGGAGTACAAGTCACTCACGCCGCTTCTTCTTTCATGCGAAGCTGTTTCCGGAAAAAGAAAAAGAATATGAACAAACGTGTAGTAGAGAGAAATTGTGTGACATAGACCTAACTAGGGGTAATATACACGAAGCGAGCAAAAACCCTGGCCAGGTAGTCTCGGACTTCGCATGGAGTAAATAGGTAAACATATACCGAGATCTTGAATAGTAAAGATGCTCCCGTACATAAGAATAACTGCTTAGGCAGTACTTTTTGCCATTTTTGCAGTTGTTCTCTCTCTTCCTCCCCCTTTTCTCGATTACGAACGTGTTTGTTCTGCCTTTATTGCCACATCTTAATCATCATCCTTCCTAATATTATAGTCAGGAGAATGAAAGCACACCCACTCACCGCCAAGATTAACTGCTTGATCAAAGTGGCACCAATCCTCAGGGCGTCACGCCCCATCAAGCCACCATCCGAAGAAGAGGATAGAACTATGCGTGCGAATCTCCAACTCCTCCCTCTTGCAACACCTGCCGCAACAAGAAACAAAGGAATCGCGAGACTATCCGATCTTTTAGAGGAGTTACATGGCTTCCACCTATCTGGCATTAGCTATGACTCCCTAAGGCATCACGTCTACGAAGTCATGAATAGCTGCTCGGCAGTATACAACGGCACATGCGCGGAGTTTCTCCCAAAGCCGCGCAAAGCGATACTGAGGGAGGATCTCGATAGCACAGCGTGTGTATTCACGTGCAAAAAGTGTGGCGTTAATCGCCACACACTAAACCAGCACTTGGTCAGACGCTATGTCGTCCCTCCTCCACCCTTATGCACCATTGCTCGACTTTGCGTATCGTGAGCCCACGCAACTTATAGTCAGTCTCGAGCAGGTGTGGGTAGAAATCCCGAAAATCCACGTTAAGAGCAAAGGGCTGACCTGGAGAGAACTGGAGCAGACCTACCCGGATGGAGATGCAGGATCTCGCAACCATTAAACTCTTTTTTCGTCGCCTCAAGTGAGTTCTAAATATTCTTTATATTCCGCCGCAACGCATACAATTCCTCTTCCACCTTGTTACTCATTCCACTCCACTATTATTCTCGAATACCTCACACCCAACAAGCCACCAAATACGTAAGTGTCTTCCCTTTCAAAAAATATAATAACAAACTACAAAGTAACCTATTGACGCCACCTAATTCTAGTCAACCAAATCAAACCTTTATCTAACAATAATAATAAACCAACCCACAACTCTTCAAGCAAATGTCAAATAAAAGAACATAAACCAAATTCAATGAAAGAGAAAAAAAGTCCTCATCTTACCTCCATTCCGGGAAGAAAACTACTCACGCCAAACTCTCCTCAGCTCGGAAAAAGCGCCGCTCTCTACTAAAAAAACAACTAATCACACCTGACCAGGACTTCACCGAATTTTTGAACGAAACCATTATTTAAAAAAGATCCTACTGTGCTACCCCAGTGAAGAATTCCGGGCCTAAACCCGGACTCCCATCTTTGGCAAAGGCGTGAATCAAATATGAAAATTCTAGCTCCAGTCGCGATTCCTCACCTACAGGGTGCGGCATAAATACTGTGTCAAAAATATTTGTTAATAACTTTTGTCGCAGAAGTTATTTACCTAAACTCTTACAAATCAAACACAATGGGAAACATCTAACGTGGTCTCCTTCTGCTTTCGCGACGGAGGTTAGACTTACGCACGACCATTAAGGCCCGAAAAAAATTTCAGAGGTTTTCAACCTCTTTCTTTCCTGTAAGCGATCCCAGATTTGTGGCGGCAGTGGTTCAGTGAGCGCATGTCCACATCTCTACGATTACCAGTTGACACATCCTTACGATCGGTGTCAAGGAAGTTCGCACACGATTCTTCTGCCGGTATGAGTTCGTGAATTTGGAGCACCAACGGTCACTTTGTCTTCTGTGCCTCGTTTCTTGAAGCACTCCTGTCCTAGCGAACCCATTTTTTATAGGTAAACCAGCAGCTGTACTTACTTTACAAAATTACCCTTCTTCCCAGCATAGAGTTGTTTTTCCAACCTTAATTCAACGTGAATCTGAGGTATGTGGTCGCTTTCAGAAACATCAGCTTCAGTGATGATAAAGGTCAGATGTGATCTACAAGAGAGGCCTTTCCTACTGCATCTGATGTCGGAGAGCTGCCCTTACACTGCGCGAATTTCGCTGATGAAGCACTGTTCTTGAAAAAAAGATCATCGCCCTAAGGTGCATAACTTTTGCGGCCCTCCAAGGTAACA
>KN732797.1:0-10459 GCA_000816745.1 Ancylostoma duodenale | reverse complement strand
TCCAATGTGCTGTCATCCTTGCATCAAATGCTGCTGGAATCTCCGTTCTATTACTAACAACTGGGAGGAGTATGATGGCGGTTAGGGGAGGATGGCAGCAGACAGGTGGAGATCACCATAATCTTGGCACTATGCGTATTACGCTGTCGTTCGAGCTGAGTTTGTGCTGCAAATTTATCGAACTAAGCAGCCTCTTTGAGACCAGTGGCGATTTCACATTAAGCAACACTACATATTTTATCGGCACAAGTGAGATTTAGGTGTGCTCATGCGGTATCTCATTCCACTTTCACTCCCTATCATCCGAATAAAAAAATGTTAATGGCTGATTTCAGCGTCAGCAAGCCGTATGCGTACTTCCGAGAACAAAAATCGAATCAAAGAGCAAATGCGGTTGCTAGTGGCTTCCTGAGGTGGCTAACGAAATAAAGACCTCCAAAACGAGCTTAAATGGATAGAAAAGCAGGAAGAGGAGCCAAAAAGGTTATTTAGTAGGATGAGTAACAGTAAACAGTAGTTAACTACACTAAAGTGCGATGTATCAAGCTTCATCATCCCAGGCTCCTCTGGTAACAAACTACCCAGCCCAGACTGATGGATGGCTTGGTTGGCCTGTGGCGGACATCGAACCAGGGCGACAGCGGACCTCTTGCCACTGCGCTACACGCACCACAGTGAATCAGAGTCTAAGGTGACTTCCCTATATTGAATCGATCGAACCAATAGCTGAACGCTCCTGTTGTTACTGAATAAGTTCCCAAGGGCAATGTGCCACCTCGTTCTTGGGTCTGAGATTTTCGCGGATTTTGAACCGCTTCGATGAGCTGAATCCAGCGGTATGCATAACTTGTTATGCATAACTTGGCTCTAAACCAGTTTTTTTGTCCATTTTCCGTAAAGGGATTTAGAACAGTTTGTCGAGCCAAATGGACGCTTGAAGCCACTGATCTTATCCATCGGACACGCCAAGACACGTTGGCCAACGCTGCAACCGTGGCGGGCAGCCAGCACGCACGCGGACCGCTCCGCCCAAGCGGTCCGTGAACTGCACTTTCGGACCCTTCGAAAACGGGGTTTTCGTCGTATTCATGCATTTTGTGTTAAGAGGGTGATGGTAGAGCAAGCAGAATTTCTATACATAGGGGTGCAGCTCATTATCTATTAGGCCACTATAGAAATAAATAAGTAAATGACGAATAAGGCAACCGGAAACTGGTCTAGAAACACTTCAAAATGGTAGGTAAAACTTCAGCGACTAGAATTATAATAACAGTACGCTAGCAAAGACGATACCCATAAACGCTGGACCACAATTACCTACCACTTCTTTGAACGACGAGGAAGTGACGGCATCAGAAGCGATCACCGAATAGTTAATGTAGAAGTAATTATAGAGAAAACGTCGATTAGAGAAAATTCTCAGAAGTACGTGCCGATTCCAGAGACGAGAAGCTTGATGATGGGCGGAGCTGACGACCGATAACACCACCAGAAACGCTAATGCTTGGGAAAAAACGTTAGTCTGAACGAATATTTGTGCTGAATTGTGACTTTCTGATTTTGTTGACTTCTGTTGTAGTGACTAGGATTCGCAATAATGAATCGACTTTTTAAATTTTTTCTTTTCTACTTCTAATTCTTTCTTAATTTCTCAGATGCCTCCATTGCTATTAGTGTATTACGCGTATTGTGACCTATTGATAACTCTGAAGGCATTTATTCATCCGAGAGAGTAACCTAAGGTAAGTATCCTTCTTCTTGGTAAAGAACAGTCCTCTTATCATACTGGCGAGTTCCACCTGAAGGTCGCAACTTTTTGAGCCTATTCATTTACTCGTGTATACGGATGAAACGACGATGAGAGCACAAAAGCGACAGTCCTTTACAACCAACTCATTTTTGATTACTAATTTTATTCACATTTTTTCGTCAATTTGTTTCATGGGTTAATCTCGATCTTAATAATTCCTGATTTTTTGACTGCCCGCGTAAATTCTTTACCAAGTGCTCAGCCCCCCCCCCCCTCCACCTCCGAGGCTGATAACTTCATGTACAGGAGTTCATCTCTTTGCAGTTCTCTTAGACGACACGTAGTTCAGAAACACTTTTCCTGTTGACTGAACTCCTTTGCTTTTTACCAGCTCACTGACCACATAAATATAGCTTGCTACGCAAAATCCCAAAATCAAATTGAACCTCTGAGACGCCCCCTAACCCACGTTGAGCAAATACTGAGATGACAACATGAATTCTATGCACGCCGAGGTTATACTAGTACATTTAGTTCTTCATACTCATAAATTTCGTTCTGGATCGTTTGGAAGCAAATAGGGTTTCTGGTTGCCTCCCATAGTTCAAAAATCATTCAAATTCCCACTACAAAGTGCGCTATACCTCGTCTTAATGAAAGAGGGAATGACTTGATTAAATTATTATAATTTCGCTCTTAATAGAGCGGTGAGAAAAGACGGCGCTGATATACAAATGAACGACCATCACCCTGAAATAGTTGAGTCCTCTAGCCTTCCAGTATAGGTAATTTGACCTAGGATTCTTTGGGAGGATCTTAGGGCGACTATCAGGAATTCTACCAACTCCATCTGATGAATAAAGCAGCTTATTCACCAACGAATTTCTAGGAGGAACCCAGAACTACCGTTTTGGGTCCATGTGTTTCAAACAGGGATTCTCAAGATCAGCAAGTTACGTGTTACTGTCTTGCTGTATCTTATTCGCAACAGGTTTAATAGGCAATTTTAAATAGATGTGTGCGTCAGTCGTGCGTTAGACGCACGCATTGATCTGCGAAGGATTTTCCAGAAAGAGCGGTCAACGTGGGATGTGTCTGTCACGCGACTTGTTGTACACAATTAGCATAAACTGCCCTAAGGCAAGCAGTAGAGCTGAGAAACAAGTAGGTACATATTTCAATAATTCAGATGAAACAAAAAGCGGGTAAAATTTTTCAATAACACGGGCACCTACCTTGCTTTGGATAACGGAGCTGATAGTAGAGGAATGCGTTCTTCATCCTTCTTAGGCATTCAGAAGACTTGGATAAACTAAAAAAGGAAGAATTATGATGACATTACATTTGAAGGATATGAAGGTATTGTACTTTCAGGAGTAAAACCTCGGCAATAAATTTCAATGAAAGACGTGCAAATCGACGTACAACTTAATATCAGTATTAAATTGCAGAAAAAAGTCCATTTTTGAAACGCGGACGTTTCGATATATGATTTTTTGTGGGCCTACGTGTTGCAAAATACAGATGAGTTCTTCTATTTTATGAGAATAGTATCGTTTGCTGCAATATAAAAGAATCGGAACACATATGGCCAATAACTACTTATTCTATTTCATCAGTTTTCATATAAATCCTAGAGGAATGTATCAGGAATACGTCAGGAACATAAATAGTAAATGATGGAATAAAAAACAAAGGAAGATGTTCTGGAATTTGAGCAGATACGATTAGATTTAGTGAGTTGTGCAGGTGGTTTTGAATATGCACTGCATACGTGAAATCCCGCCGGAACCTGTAAGCGGCAGTTTTTTCCTTACATTTGTGAACTTTTGTCATATACGATTCGATTTTCTGAAACAACAAGTTCCTCAGGTTTCAACACTACAAAATGAAGTATCGAAGCCATGGGAAACAGCAGGAAACTTGCCAATCAGCTGAAACATGAATATCCACCTAAGATGATCGAAAGCTTTGTACAAATTGTGGAGAGGGAGCTGCAACAATCTACCAAGTTCGAAAAAAGACGATTTTGGTTTCGAAAATACCAACCACGTGATCAACCAAATGTCTTTCATAAAAACTCGAGAATTGCTCGAGAGGAATATTACGGTCTACATGGACATAGTATTTATTAGGTATTTATTTTATATGATAGGTATGACATTTTATCTTTATATATGTATATTTATTTATTTATTTGTTTTATAATTAGATATGAAATTTGGTTGAGGCAGTTCAGCTAAAAGAATTTAATCGCTTAAGGCTAAGTCATCCTACCTCAAGACAAAATTACGTTAGGCTCCACATTGCCAATTCCGTCAAGGCGGCTATCAGAGAGCTCGACTAACAGTTATACTCAGGACCGAGTAGTGCATTAGATACCTATCGACTTTTTCAGAATGCAAAAATCAGATTTCGAATAAGTCTGCAAATCAGAATTTTGAAAGAGAGAAAGCAATACATTCATTTAGGAATGACAAGAAAGCATTTATACCTCTCTCTTCCTTAAGCATTCAAATTTGGATTTAGTACTAAGTGAAGAATTGAATGAATTGAGTCATTTGATTCTTATTCGGCCGAAGTATACTAACAGTGTTGTTTTGATTCTACATCCTTCTCAGCTTATGACTTTGAAGAGCATAGAGGCATTTTGGTTTCTATTGATTGAAAGGAAAAATACTGTTTTTTCTCAACTTGGAACTTTTCTTCGTAAGACTAAAAACTAGTTAAACCAGTATTTTTGATGAAACCAACGACGACTTGATTATGAAAGAAGAAGGACACTCTCAGATGGTGTACTACACTTCATGGGACAATGGCAAAGAGATGGAAAAACAGCTGTTGAAAAGTGCAGGGACTAATGTTAACACTATACACTTGACCAAATAGAAATCAAATGATTTTGTTACTCCAAATACCAATTCAGGAAACAATTTGAACATCCAGGTGTTGGAGAACGAGAAGGCTGTGAAGCTCTTCTTCTCTTCCGTACAATACTGTATTGGCCGCCAATGTTAGAACATTCGAATTTTCCATTTATTCGGGGTATTTACCAATTTATTTCTGTATGGAGGAGAAGAATAGCTTTGGGGCTTTCTCATTGTCGAATATCTGGACATTCAAATTGTTTCCCAAGTTGATAATTGAAGAAACAAAATTATTCGAGTTTTATTCGGTCCAACGTGTAGGTAACACCCAATAAGTTGGCGTTCGGAGAAAAACTAAGGATGTAACCCTGTCCCTGAGCATGGTTACATCCTCAGTCTTTCTCCCGACTGGAGCGATAGAGCGAACACCAGAAATCTCAGCGATAAAGGCAAAAAATGCTCAGAAATTCCTGTCAAAGACCACTGATCAGCGATCACTTGGTAAACAACTGAAACAACTTAGAAGCACACATGATGCTGCTGAGTAGACGGTACCACTATGTTTTACAGCGGTCAACGAGAATCAATCAGTGTGTCCAGCGGCGCCAACATGGAACTCACTACCACTACACACGGCCCGATAAGATAGTAGTAGTGACCGAGATCGATTTGATAAGTTTGAAAACAGCTAGTATGTTTGTTTTGGCTACTACTTTGGTTCATAGCTGTCTGCTTGTTCAGAATTGACTTACTGACAAATATTCTAGTCGTTACGGAAAGAGATCTACGGGGTTGTCACATCATTGGAACATTTCAGAAGGAGCTGTGTAGGTTTCTGTATTGTATTTCTTGGATTTCAAATTTCCTGGGTAACATTTGGCATGTGTGCTCGAAAAAAAAAAACGAAAAAAAAAATCCCGCAAATTTTCAAGAGCAAAATAAGTGAAAAGTACTCGGACCAAACTCTGTCTTTGCAAGTAGGGTTGAAATTAGTAGAACGGAATCAATTTTGCAGGAAAACAGTCAAAATCTCAAAATTATTTATGCATTTCCGATGCAATCTTCGTGTTTTTCTCATCTTCTCATTTTTCAGCCAATTTCTGGAAAAATTTCCGCAAATGTGTAGTAATTCTACGCCGTAGCACCCTTTTCTTTCTGATTTTCCCACTATAGACCATTTCTGCCTGAAATTCCTCCGAGCCGGAATTCACTACATAGACGTTAACCCACTGCGGACCAAGTGATGCACATGCTGCATCACGACTTTTCGTCCACATATGGTCATGTAATGAATATGGTACATCACCTTATGCTTTTATGTTGAAAGTTTGAACTTTTTTTTTTGCGACGGCTCCTTTCCAGGACCACACTATTTAATACAAAAAAACGCAAATCATATTGTCCCGATGAGGGCTCAAACATTATGGTCATCTTGTAAAAATGTGGTCGGCCCGCTATGTGTTGACTACGCAAACAGAAAAGTTGGCTAGCTAAACCGGCTCCGCTTGGTTATGCGTTCATGAATTTTTTCCCTGAGGATCTGTTACTCTCCCATCCCTAGGATTCTATACCCCCCCTCCCTGGAAAACAAATAAATAGCAGATGCTTCCTGACTTGGATACCACACCATCGAGTGAACACCAGTCACGAGGTTTCTTGCTTTGATGTGATAATTACCCCCTAGTTCCAAAGACTTCAAAAAATGCTAATTTGATTGAAATGCAAATCTCCCGCGAATTTGAGGGTGGGGACGAAATGTTATGGCTAATTATGCACGTGCAAAGTGAACTACGTGAATGTTCCCTTCATAAGGAAACAACAATGAAACAGCAGTGTAACAAAGAAGAAGCGGAGCAGAACAACGTTCGGGGGTCTGCAAGAAATAATTTCTGAAAATACATAGTCTGCTTCCAATAGAAGTTTTGATGCTACATCCGTGAGCTCGTTAAATCGTTAGCGAACTCAAAATTATTCGTTAATCAGTACACAAAATCTTAAATTTACAGACTATGGGTCAGCCATAACTGCAGGACCATAAAGGTCACTTCGTGGATCTCGACAATGTTTCCATGTTTTTGTTTTCATACACTCTTTAGATATGTTCGTCTTGAATCGTAATTATCCCTTAGGAGCAGTTTATACTACATAGATGTGTGCGTTCGACGCGCGAATGTCTATATAATAAAGGAGAGCTCCAGCTGAAGCCCTGATGCAACTGAAATGCAGGTGATATGCACATGTTTTCGTCGTTCAGAGTGTGCATTTTACGCTGACCAATCTTCATAGGAAATCCTCCTCATATCTATGCATCCGTCTGACGCGCGACTGACGCACGCATCCAGTATAAATTGTCCTTTTGAGGAGGCAGTAAGTGATGTGCACGCCTATCAGATGTTCATTCTTCAATGTGCGAGCTATCAGCGGTAGACGGTCCGTAGTATCATCCGTGTTGTACTTGTTACAACCCCTTATCGCAAAAACTCGCCGATAATGGTTAGTCATGTGAACTCAGACGTATGGATTTTGAACGCACGCACGCAGCGATGCAGGTTAAACTCTGGCTCTAAATATAGTATTTCAAAAAAGTAGTTTTGGATGTCGTTTAGTTCCAGAGCCAGATTTTATTATCTTCTTCAAATTTTTATCAAAAATTCATTTGCTTTTCTCCTCTTCAGCGTCTCCTGGATGGATCCTCGCACTCGGAAATGTGCCCCAGCTAGCTTCACTACTTTATTACCTGCTTTGCCTTTGGAAGAGTCATAGCTAATGCATTATACCATTGCGTGCTTTAATAATAAAACATTTTTGAGTTGTACGTACAAATTACAGTGGAAAAATCTGGTGTTTTGTTGAGTTTTTGTCGATTTTTTATTATTTGCATTATTGAATTATTATCATTATTTTTTTTAATTTGCTGAGCAGTAGTGTTGTCAGTATTGTACCACAATGGGGAATGGGACGGTGCCGCTGTTATGTGATTTGTGCATGAAAGGGGGACGGTGTGACTCTTGTACGATTGGTTCTCTGAAACTCTCGCTCCTCCTTCACTTCAACAATAGTACAATTTTCGTTCATGTTCAAATTTGCTTGCTTGTCGACGATTTGACACTGAATACATGAAAAAGAGCTTGAATGTACCAATCATACAGCAGCGGGACCGCCTGTTTTCCTTAGTCATGCATAGACACCACTATAATAATTCGAAGTCATGTTTCAAATACAGCCTCCTAAGCACTTTTTTGCTATTCAAGTTCTTTGTCCGATTCTAAGACAACAGTAGTTTTCGACAATTTCGTGGAATTTCTGTTTCAGTTTTCATCAGTGATCATGTAATCAGCGTTTCCGAAGAGGTCCATACCTTCATTTTCTCTCTAACGCGCAAAATCCGGGTAGACCATTGCCTCAGAATCGTGTGGCTGGCAGAAAATGTTGATAAACAACCAAATGTAAAACAATAGAACTAAGCTGAGAACAATTTTTCAGCTTCTGGTCTCAAATCAACTGCGACTCAAATCCAGCTGCTTTACCTTTACAACTACCAACGCAGTAGCGTTACAAATACTATACAGGAGGAACTTTACATATGCAACGACCGTCACATTGTTTCCATAGGACGAATTTTGATGACAGATTATGAATATTTCCTTGATCCTGCACTACATCAACTCACTGGACACTTCTTTGGGACACATAGTGCACAATACTTGAGGACTATAGTCTGTACTGGATGGGAAAACGGAAAATTCTTCTCATTTCTACGGCTATTTGCATGAAGTTGACTTTCTAGACCTATAAGTGATTGTATATTAGATCAGCTGATTCTTATAGTAAAGCAC
The DNA here is from genome assembly GCA_000816745.1 of Ancylostoma duodenale. Taxonomy (NCBI): domain Eukaryota; kingdom Metazoa; phylum Nematoda; class Chromadorea; order Rhabditida; family Ancylostomatidae; genus Ancylostoma; species Ancylostoma duodenale. The sequence continues at coordinate 2,006 of KN732797.1, read as the reverse complement.
ACTCCCTTTAAATACTTAATACTCCTCTCGGGATCATCAGATAGGCTAATGCATCGCACAGAACATTTTCAAAAAAGAAATCATGCTCAGCAACCGTAAATTACACGTAACTCTAAGTAAAAAAAAGTTGAGTACTGGGCTTGAGAGAAAAATCATCAACACTGGATAAGACGTTATTACACCGGAAAGCACTGAACAATACAGACACAAGATCTGTATCAAATCTACCAAGTGGAATGACCAGAGATCAGAAAATCGAATCCAGTAGCTGCTTCCTTTGTTCGGTATTCATGAACAGCGCCTTGATTAGTGATCGTACTTCACTGGCTTGGAGCCATTGGGCCAAAGGACCTTTAGCGCTACACCAGCGATCATCAATACTCTGGAACAGAAAAAACTGGAGAACTTCAAATATTTGACTCTTGTACATCCTAAAACCACAGGTTCACGATGCTGTTATAATCTATTATTTCAGGGGGGAGATAGTTGGTGAGAATCCATTGTGAAGAAGAGCGCGGGAAAGTCCGCAAAAATTGGAGAGAGTGATGGTAAAGCAGGGCAATATGCACGAAAACTCAACTGTTGTCGCGTTTGAAACAGACTATACACCTATGCCCGTATTCGTGAACACGCGAAAGTGAAAAAGACATGTTTTAAAAATTTTATTGGCACTAATTTAAGAAAAAACAGAGCTTGTCCACGGAATGGCGGCTAAAACGTTCAAGGGAGGGAGGCGGGTGGACGCTCATGAACATGGGCACAAAGTTGAGGTATAATGTAAAGCGTACACATTGATCATCCAAAGTTAATCCAACTGAGCCTCATCTCCGCTTTGACTGATCCAAAGCGATCTCTCCTATCTCGCACCATAAGTACACAAAAACCGCAATAGTATGGTACACTAACCTGCAAGCTTCCCTTCAAGCAGAATATAATCTCCTTGGTTCGGAAGTATGACGTGGAGCACACCTCGTGGATAGATGACCGTCCATTAACCTATGAGAAGACATGCACATTCCTTCATTTGAGTTACCCTAGGACTCTACTGTGCTGAAAACTCGGTTATCCACACTCACTATAAAAATCGGACCCAATTGACTCAACAAGGTCTCGATCATCTTCGCTGATATATCCGCATCCACAGAGCGAATGTCCTCTAACCTTAGTATGACATCACAAATACTATCCAAGAGGAAAGAGACAATGTTAGCCATGGTTTGTGAGTAGACCATTTCTGCCAATACCTTAAGTTAGTACATTAGCCATAGCATAGAGAACCAAGAAAATGAAGGAGTGAAGGATCACCTCTTTAAGAAGGTGTGAGACGTTTTGCACATGCATCAAGCAAGCATTCAGCACATCCTTCGTGGCATCACATCGTTCAAGATCGTCGATCTTTACGAATACTAAAAGCGAAATCCAAAGCTCCCACCAAACATCACAAAACATAATGCTTTTCAAGCTTCTGGCTAAGTACGTCAAAATATATGTCTCTGGAGTCAAAACCAAAGAGATTTACATACATTTTCAAAATGCAGAAACAATTACACACTCACAATCATCCTTGTTGAGCATCACGCTGATATCCCGCCGACATTGACGCATAGTCTAAAAGAGCAGAATGAATAGATGTCATGACAGGACCTAATATGCATCAACCACTGTAAACGATCCGATTTAGCCTATTAGAATTGAGTTCACCTGTGAATAGCAATAGAAAAGACACCAACTCTGAACTACAGTTGAGGAAATGTCTAATTAAATCACTCCTTTAAATCTCGCCTCTAACCAGCTCTAGCTTAGGGCACTTACTTGCTCCAACATATCAGCTGCGATCTCCCTAAGTTTCCACAACGAGTCAGAAAGAATTGGGCGGAAGCTTGCGTACTATAACAGAACAGATACGGTAACTGTTACGAGACTTGCAAATGCTCCAGGATTAACCTTAGGCGACTTCTTGTCCACATTCTTCAATATTCCAAACGGCATCATCATGAGTCTGTGGC
>KN732796.1:0-10461 GCA_000816745.1 Ancylostoma duodenale | reverse complement strand
AGGTGCTGAGCGTAATGTCCGTTGTTCGACCGAAGACGGTGGGGAGGAGTTCCTAAGCGCCGATGAAGGAGTAGCGTCATCTATTGGAGACGACTCGGTGAGATCCTTATTGCAGTAAAATATGCATGTCATTCACTTTGTGGTTTCTGACGGTTTTTGAAGTGCTCCCAGTTTTTACTAAATGGTCATCTATTCTCTGAAAGACGGCGATGAGCACCGTTCATTCTTTCGGCATTTCGACTCAAATGCAAAAGGTGGAACTGTTGGGGGATGTTTTTCAGGACACGTAACGTCTTTGCAAAGAAGTGTCATCCGAGGTGAACACAGTTAAAACGCACGTAAATTCTTGTAATCCCTCTCGTATCCGTTCCTGGACTCCGTGGAATGATCATTGTTCACTTCGAAATCCGTACATCTCGTCGTGACCCGCTTTTTCCGTCAACGATGTCACTAAGTACAACAGTTCTTTGCGGACTGCTCATCATTTTCATTAGATTAGATGATAGATAGGTCTGCGAAGGTTCAACTAAACGCGCAATTTTCTTAGTAAAATGAGGGGACGGGGGGTATCTGAAAGTTTTGATGAGTAGCACGACTTGAAAACGGTTGATGAAATATCGCTGCAGTGATAGAATAGTGTCACTTATCAACTTGATTCCATCAGATTTTAACCTTCTTTTTAAGGTTTATTACCGCGCATCAGCTGATGATAGCAGAGTAAAACCACAGAAAAAACAGAAGAACAAAAAAATTTAAAGATTCATTAAATTCATTGGGACCTTTAAGACATCATTGACCAGATTTTTGAGTCAATTTCAACCGCCAGACCGTCACTATTTCCTTTTTTTTCGAATCTTCATCTGGCAACCTCTTTGAGAAGCGTTATGCATTGCGCATTCATCACCCTTTAGCCGCGTACCATTTTATCCATCACCTGTTATAGTCTGTTCCGGCTTCAATGGTCGCATCGTTGGCGATCAACACAAATCTGCCAAAGAGTACCACGGCATCAGACGTAGTCTTGGATGGTCGAAACTACAGGTAATCATCTATCGTCCACATTCTGACTTAGAATTGAAGAGACGTAAGCAATTCAGAGCTGACGATGAAGATGTCACCCTGATTGAACGTCAATGTGCGGATGAACAGGAGTTTATCACGGTGAACACGAAAAAGAAGAAGCTTGTCGAGTTTGCGGGGAAGCAGCAGCAGCAACAGCAGCGCACAGGGTAATTGCGACTCGTATTTCCGACTTTTTTGCCACGTTGAATGTTCAAAAAGTCGTTTTGTTTTTGCAGTTCCGCAGGTAAGGAGGAACGCCACCAACGTGCTGTGGCGGAGCGTCTCGAGCCAGCACGACGCAGCTCTGTAGGAATAGCAGCAGAGTCCAGGAATACTGCAATGAATTCTCCTTTGCCATCTGGTCGACGTCCCACAACTGCGTCCCTGGCTGACTTCCTGGACGAGAAGGTAGTTTGCTTCAATCTGAATCAAAGCTTCGTTTTGTTTCATTGTTTTACTTGAACGCTCTGCGTATACCAACTTGACCATCCTTTGAAAACGATTTAACTTGCGTTATACACTCTCTTGACAGCACTAGTCACACTATCACTATAACATTGATAGGTCTGAGCACGCAGCAAAGCAAATTTGTTTTCTTTCATTTCAAATTTGTCGTGAGTATATGTTAATTATTCCGTTGCATGAATCTAGTTGATGTATACTCGTTAACATCACTCATTTTGACTTTTCTTGTTCTAATGAGATTCTGCTTATTGCATTGTTACAGTCGCGAAAACTCGAACTAGCTAGTTCTTTTGTAATTATTCCGGAAATTATTCCACAGAAATGCCGGAGAATCCTAGTCGCGCGTAATCAGATCTGTTTGTTCCAGGACGGTGGAAAGATCCACAACAAAACTTCCTCAACCGTAGCATCGAAAGCCGTGAAAAAACTGCATCGAAATGAGGTTTGTAGAGTTGACTATTTCCCCGTTTCCTTGCTCGATTTGCAGTTTCATATTTTGAGAAGATTTGATTTCAGCGGCAATCACAACCCGATGTGGAAGTTCCGTTGCCTGATCTACCTTCTGGCACAACAGAGGTACAGTCTTTCTGTGCTACGTAATTTACTTGACAGCTGGGAGCTAAAGTTGTGTAGCAGTACAATTAGGTTTGGAAGCTATGACGCAAATGTACACGTACGCATTTGGTCTTTAGACGTCGTTTGCGTCTCAGTTTTATCATTTATGGTATCCGGAACAGGCAGTAATAGCAAGTCCTAGCTTTACCAAGTCATTGTGTTTAGTGTATTCCTTCAGCTATGTCCGTTTCTGATCTTGTAAACAGTTCAGCTAGGTTTTGCTCCGCTGATCTAAGCGTTGTTAGGAAATTTCTGTCAATTTGAGATGTCATGCGTACTGGACGTTTTTCAAATTCCAAGCTGGAAAGGGTAGGCATCGCCACGTTGCTACAGGTTGGCTCACGTCCAACATTATAAAAAATATGATTACGCGTCATCTTAATCGCTGCTTATGGAATCTACATTCAGTACATTGAATCATGCCTACTTCTCTTTTGAAACCGACAATAGATGCTGTTGCGTTAGAGCTAGTCTCGTCGAAAGCTTTTTTTACATGAGCATTCTAACGCAGAATCATGAAACCGTACATGGAATTTGTTTGGAGTTTTGGTCCATCGGAGACGTCTGTCTAGGTTATCTCTGTGGTAAGGGTGGGCTGCGTAAATACCTATCAAATATGTATGTCATCAATTTCAAATATTGCGATTAAATGTATTGAGTGTGATTGGACAGCGAAGTTTCTGCTCGACGCTTAATCATATTCTTTGTCATGTTGGACGTGTGTCAACCCATAGTAACCTGGCAAAACTTGCACCATCTTGTACCTCTTCCAATGAATAGTGAAAAGGACAATATGACTATTTACTCATCATTGATTTGATTTCAAAAGTTGTTCTTCTACGTAATGAGTATCGATGGAGGACCAATCGTTTATTCGACACTTACACCGGACTCGCTCATGGCCACATTCCCGTTTTGAAATTGTAGTTGACAAATTGTTATCACGTTCGCCTTCCCGTCTGATCCTCCTGCTTCTTGCTGTTAACCTGTCCAAACATGTGATGAGGCGCGTGCGCGCGGGCCTCCTCCATTGGAGTTTCTTGTATATGGACTCCGACATTTGGCTTTGAACCTCGTCCAGTGCGCAAGATTTTCGATAATGAGCAATCTGCATGAAGGTCGATCCTGAATATCTTGCGTGTGGGGAATGTGCTTAATTTACAGCATTCACGAAAATTTCTGCTTCTTAAGTATGTTGTTTACTGTGTAATCATTTGTTAGAGAATTGTACATTAGTAGTGAAGTCTTTTTGCTGTCCGTCTACACCAGCTTACGCCTACGCCACCTTACTCAGGATCGGTCGCTTGCATATGCGCGCCTGACGTCGGCGTTGTGGGATCCCTGGACGTCAAAGGGCAAGCATTTAAGCGCATGTCAAACACCATCCGTATCTTGTGGATTTCTCTAGCGTTTCGAGCGTTTTTTTTTCATGGTCAGATATGAGTTCTGCGTCCGTTGAAACTCCCTTAAAAGCAGTGTGTCACCTCGTTTTGCGGGTTGTAGGTATCAACAGACACTAGACCTCCTCGTCATGCAGATTCCAATAATGTACGGAAAAAACGCATAAAAATGACAAGAACCCGTTTCGGGGGATCCGAAAGTGCAGTTCACGGACCACTTGGGCGGAGCGGTCCGTGAATGTGCCGGCTGCCCGTCACGGCAGCAGCCTTGGTCAGCACGTCTCGACGTGTCCGATCGATAAAATCAATGGATTCACGCGTCCACTCGGCTCTACAAACTGTTCCTAATCCCGTCTCGAAAAACGGTTAAAAAATGAATTTAGAAACAGTTTTGTAATATTTTATGTACACTGCTGGATTCAGCCTGTCGAGGAGATTCAGAATTTGCTGAAAGCTCAGACATGAAAACGAGGGGACACTGCCTTTAAAAGAAATAATGATTTTTTGACACAAGGATTTCTCTGGTTCTGCCTCTAAAGGTTCGAGGCCGACGCACAATCTTTCAACAGCAGATTCCTTCCCATCGAAGCCGATAACGAAATGTCTGCACGGTTGCGCGTTGAGTAGAGCACTAGTTCTGCAATTACACCGACTACACGGAATGTGTGTGATTTTTGAAATTGTGGATAGTTTTCTGCGTTTTACCGTTCGATCAGGTGGTGTTAGTGGCTTTCCGTGTTGGTTTTTTCGAGAAATCCATAGTTCAAACTATCTACTGCTGATAGATCTGTGTAATAACCAGTCTGGGCCGGAGAGTATGAAGACGCGGACGCCTCCTTATGGATTCGATTGCGCAACAACCGATTACTAGGCGCGGCGGCAGCGACCTCTACACCGCCTCGTACAGTTCGCCGTATTGATCGTGTTCCCGCGTTTTTCGCGCCCTCAATCGGCACACTTCGCTCCTGTCGTCGTTTACTCCAAGCCAAGACGCAGGATCTGCAGCGAAGTCGTCAACATTACCCTGCATACATGACCCCTATTATGGGTTACGTCATCGGCTTTTTCACCAGTGTATTTTTGTCGCGAATAATCCGCATGCATTGCGTCGTGGCGAGTTGTTCACCAGCATGGTTCATATTGCCTTTTATTCACTTCTCCGTGGACACATTATTCCCAGGATTATGAGGTTCTTTAGTTCGGCATTGAGCCTTAAAAAATCATGGTATCTAATGTATGCACTTGGAACACCTCAAAAATGGTAATATGATACAAAAAAAGATGTCAGATTCGTGATCAGCGTGTCAAATAACCCCAAGGTGAACATTTTGGTTTTTTTAGTCGATTACTTTTCTGCAAAATTTAAATCACAGCCTCATTAAGATTTGAATACTTTCTGCTTTCGAGTTCATCATCTCGTGCGTTGTACTGGAACTCTGCCAACATTCGACCCAGCTACTTATGCCCACCCCTTGCGTGCGTTACATTGCGTGCTTACCCGCAGGCGCTGCGGCGGCGTGTCTTTGCAGCGGTCTTCGGACACTTACCACCCGTGCGCGTCGCGTCAGGCCGTTTTGCCTTTTTGAACCTGGGAAGAAACAGTCAAACATGCTTCAGAAGGAGCCATAAGTCGCTCTAGCACCTTATTAGGCATATTAGGCCTAAGATGACGTGTACTTCCTAGGAAAAGACCGTAAGAAAACGTCTTCCATGCACTGTCTCACCGGGGCCTGACGCGCGCGGGTGGTAAGTATCCGATAATCCTTTGCACCCTACGTTCTGCTTTCCCTCTAGATCTATAGCAGCATTTATTTGTTCCAAAGTCTAACTGTACTACTAAAAATTAAATTTGGCTAAAAGTGCACATGACAGAACGTGAACGTCTTTTCTTTTGCTTCAGGCACAGTTGAAAATCACAAAGGATGATGGACAAGAATGTTTTGAGGTAATCAGACAGACATAATCGTTGTTACCTTAATACGCAGTAGTTCTTGTATGGTATACCGCTGTAGATCGCCACTATCCTAATCAGAATGCGTCCGAAAAAGTTTCCTGTGGGAATCACTGTCATCTTCTTGTCAGGACCAACCTCGAACGATCGCTAATTTGTGGAAATGTCAATTAACAGCTTTTGAGGATCTTCTTTTGTATTGTTAGTGATGGCAGTAGACGGAATCAAGTGAAACCTTCAATTTACATGTTCATTCAGCTGATTTAGAGTATACTGGAATCATAACAAATAATTAAAGTTCCATTCATGGGATGTATATCGCGGTCATTAGTTATTATCCACAAATAATGAATTGCTATTATTGAAAATGTCGTTCCAGTTTTTAATTCTCTGACATCTTACTCTGGTTTGGTTCTCTTAAGTTGTTCTTGCATACTTTGTGAAGCAGTATCTGCTCTTATTTTTTCTTCATTCTTACAAGTAGACCCGTTTTCCCCTTTGGTTTCTTCAGTGTGTTGGTCGGGTAAAATGGAGTTGGGGGGGGGGGGGGGCACTTGGTATTCGTCTTGTTTGTTTATCATCATATTATCATTTTATTATATTTATCGTATTTATCACTTGTTTACACATTAGGTAACTAATGTATGTTAACTGAGCTAACAAGTCAGAGCGTTCTGTACGACTCAGCTAACAAGTCAGAACGTGTAGGACAGGCTAAGTTATCGACTTTTGTTAGGTGCCCCCCCCCCCCTCCTTAACTCCATTTTGCCCTGTTGCTCTTTTCCTTTGTGTATGCTGCGTGTGCCTTTAGCATTTGGAATAAGTGATAATAGATCTTCAGGGGTAAAACGACTACGGACAGTTCGGATAAGTTCGGATCTGTACTTTCATCTCAAGTGTTAATTTCAGATGTCCAAGCCTGCCTCTCAGAGTGTCACCAGCGACTCCCCCGAACGAACTTTCTCATACGCTGACGCTGCGAAGAAATCATCCGAGCCTAGTGAGTTTTGTTAGTTCTTGAAAATCTTTAGCTTGGATTAGCTCACGTCTTAACTGCCAGCAAATTGTTTTTTTTAAGGAATACTTGAGTAAGTCTGTTCTCGTTCTTTTTAAAGATCCGAGTTTTAATACGCGCTCATGTTTCGTCCTCAAAACCGCGCCAAGTTACACAGGACACAAGTTATTAATATGGTTTAGGTCGCGATAACTCTCCTGCTTGCATGGCAGTTGCCTCGCCTTCGGCTAAATCCGACTCGCCGGCTCCGCAAACTCCAACACCCCTCTCGTGCGGTCCTGTAGATCAGTGTGGTGCTGAAGGTATATTTGTAACACTTTACTTATTCTATTCAGTTTGCTCTAGATACGCAACTTCAATGTCTGGTTAACTACGCCTTTTTCCTCAGCGTATCCCATCTAAGAATTCGTATCAAGCATGCGGAATGTTGACGTGGATGTTGATATGGTTAAGTAAAAATTTGTTTCAGTATTACCTTGTGCTGATGTGGCCGGCAGAGGTTCTGGAGTTGCGGACGGACTTTCCTTCTTCTACGACGAAAGCGAAGCTGCGCAATGCGAACAAGATGACCAGGGTAGGTGCCTATCTACTGTATCATTATGTTCTTATAGATCTAGGTATTCCTGTTATTCAACATTTCTAAATAACTAGTGCACATGGGTGTTAGTTATTCATTTTTCGAGCGCATTTATCCCTGTATTAGTAATTTCATGTGCATTGAAACTCTATTCGTTTAATTGGTTCAAAAACTAATCCGGATTTGTGAATTGTTGATTGAGCACAATGTCAGACCCTTTGTCGTACAACTTCAGCATAACAGATTCCGAAGTAGTTTGAAGATGGTTAAAGTAGCCCTACATCATTTCAGTTTTTGTTATTCCGAATTCTTTTTGCTTCTCGATCACCTTTTAGATGAATTTCTTGGTACCGACCTCAGGGAAGTCTATGAGATCAACTAGAAATGACGTTTTCAGTAAGAGAAAAACCATGTCGACATTTACGAAATCGCTTTGCTGCGCTGACTTGACTAACTTGTGTGATTGCATAGATTTATTGTCTGCTTTGCAAGTTCATATGCTCACACGCTTGCCAGGGCGCTCCGAAAGGGGATAGTCTAAAAAGAACTGTCAGTATTTGGAACGTTTTTCAATGCGCGTGAAATGCACGAATGGATCTTCCGTATTAGCACTATAATTTTTAGAAGAGTACGCAACCGCTCCCGATGGAGCATTCGTGTTGAATCTGGGAGGAAAAACAGTTCGCTTTGCCAAAGGAATGGCTTCTCCTGCCATGGACACCCCTCCTACGAACAGCCGTCACATGTGTATGGTTGAAATGTTAGCGCAGCGATGGAAAATGTTCCAGGAAGGCAATGGTACGTTTCGTTTTTCACATGAAACTTTTTCACACAGATTCGTTTTTGACTTATCTGCCTACGATCGTTTTCTTCAAACTAGTTGTGAAATGACTACAAAGTCTCGAAACTTCTTTAAATTGATGTCTAGCCCTGATGTAGTTCAAGATGAAATTTTCAGTTCCAATGATCTACCAGCCAAGGATTGCGTCGTCTTGATAGGTTGCATTGTATCATTCGTACATGGTTGAGTTCATCATTGTAATAGCTTGCCTTACATTCGATCGCTTGCTCCAATCCTGGTCATGGTCGTCGCTTTTTGCATAATTTACAAATTTACAGTTCGTCTATAGTCTTATTCCGTTTTCTTTTTCCTTTACTTTTCATTTGACCAACCGACGGTTTTCACCAGAAGCTCGTCATTGCGTCTTCGTGTTTGACTGCTCAGTCGCGGTTCGTTTCTGTTAGTGTATTTGTTGTAGACTACTCGGTGATGGTCCTAATAAGCTTATCATTTTTTTCTCGACCTTCTCGCAGAACTTTGTAGTGCTATGGAATTTGTGTACTCGTCACTGATTTTGTCGGTTGATGATTGACTTTTTTTCATTTTCATAATTCTATGGCTTTTACTTTATCATTTTATTGTGCGCGATACCTTTTTCATGTTTTGTATACTTTGTTAATGGTCCCATGTGACAAGCGTAGACGGAGCAGCAGTTTCGTAGTTGATTTTCTCATTCCATTACATCTGTAGTTGTCGGAAGCTTGCCAACCCCATCTGACTGGGGATTTCTCCTACCGCTCTCAAATCAAAGTGAAAACCACAGGCTTGGCCGTTCGATTGACCTTGCACTAGAGTTTGTGTCTTTTGGATGTGGTTTCTGGTCTCATATCAGGCTGCTTCTTTCAACTTGGAGCCGCTTCGCTTGTTCTGCTCGCGAATTCCGTCATGGCTTCCGTTCGTGAAGTTGCTGTTCGATCGTACATGTATGTTGCTTTACGTGTATACTTATTTTCTTATTGGGCTCATATTCCAACATCATTTTGCCAGAAAAATGTGACATGAACTTGAGACGAAAATTGTGGTTACTAAGCTTTTGCACTTTTGCCTTTTTCTCTATGTATCGCGTCATTTTCCATAATCATAATGCTGAGCCACATATGTTTTGGGAGTTCTTTGATTTTCCTAATTTTTTTCGCTGCTGTGATCATCGATGGTTTTATCTCTCACCACTTTCTAACAGTTTAAAACGTTGCCCATATGGAATTCTTCTACTGCTCATGAATAACGAGATAATTTTGTTGATGTGGAGCTTCATTCTTATAGGAAAATTCCATATTGGACGTTTGAAATATAAACACGCGGATTCAATCAGTATCATTGTTGCTAAGTCGTGTGTCATATGCGGTCCACTCTGTAGCTGTTGTTCACGCGCAAAGATTTCTTTTATTTTTGTCGTAATAAATTGTCATACTATACTGGTTCACTTCTTTGTATCATTAAGAAAGTGGGCATGTGCCAGTGCAGCACTTCTCCTCGGAATACGATGCCTTTTAAACTCTTGGAGGGTCTAATAGAAGTTGCGAGAAGACTGTGCAAGAACTTGGGTACATCACAACAGCAGGAACGACATCGTCTGCATGTAACCTATGTGTGGTAGAAGTGAAGATTGGTCCACTTCCATCTCACTCTCATTTTTATGGCTGAGTAACGACGAAAACTCTAGAAAGAATTGTTCTTTAGGAAGCTTGCAATTGGACATGTGACAAAAAAACTGTGGTACTTGGGTCTAGAGCTACTGTTGCGAAGGAGAAGTGTTGATGGGCCTACGTGTTACTGGCAGTGTTTAAACGCACAGAGGGTGAATGCTAGTTACAGGATCGATAAAGATCAGGGCTATGAAGTATCAAAAACTAGACACCTTATTAGGAGAAATTTCTAAAATCTGGAGCAAGTGATTTTTTTTTGTCAAAGAGCTGATGTGTAAAATTTTCCGTTTTCGCTCTTCGTTTTGCGGCCATTTTGGCACTTCCGTCTCCCGTTTAACGTTTTACGGGATTGAAATTTTATTTCCGCACATCTCTGGTTCAAACACACAAAGGGTGAATGCTAGATACAGGATTGATAAAGAACAGAGCTATGAAATATCCAAAGAAACTACGGTTCATGGAAGGGCTTCCAGGGGTTTGCGGCGTTGTCATAATTACAGTGTGTACTCCACAGTTATAAAGAATTGTGTTGTGAAGAACGTAGAGGAAGTACTATTGCCAGCAGACATAAAACAACAGCTTATTTGATGGTGTGTCTTAGTTTAGTTGTTAACCATATACAGTGGCGGACATAAGTATTGCAACAAATCGTCTTCTGTCCATAACTTCTTTCAGGGCAGACCTAGGCGACTTTGATTTCTGACGCATGTGGTACTGGGGCAAATGGGTGGAACTTCTCGAAATTTGGGGTTCGACGATGTTGACCACAACCCACAAGGAAATGTTAGCAAACCCGGGCTGGGATTCATGACACGATAACCAAGCAAACCAAGGATGGCTAGCCTGATTGGTTATCGTATTGACTAAACAGAGGTAAGAGACGCAGAAG
>KN732790.1:0-10464 GCA_000816745.1 Ancylostoma duodenale | reverse complement strand
TATACAATTCATAGGGAGAATTTTCTATTTGAGCTCAGTTAATCTGTTTTGCTTATCTGCTAATTTCCTAAGAATTTCGCACGTGTGAAGCTTTTGCATTTACCGCAAGTGGCTGCCCAACCCCACTTTTTAGCAGCCCGAATCGGTGCTAGTTTTACTAAATGACAGTGGTGAAACATCAAAATGGAAGGAGTCACACCACATACATATAAAAAAAGTGAACAAATTATATCAGTTGGCCGCCACCCTGATGAGGTTGTAATTGCGGCCGAATTCGACCCAGCGGCCATCACTAAGCTGACAGACTGTACATTCAGATCGAGAATTGTGACGAGAACAACAATAAACACCATTTGTCCTTAAATTTATTGGATGGATGACATCAAATGGACAGAAATTTCCCATTGCTCTCTTGTACAACGCCAACGATAATGAGAAAACATATCTGAATCTGAAAAAAAAAACCAAACAAGAACGCACTGCACAATTGTCAAAGGTTGACACTGTAACCTCATCACAACAAAACAACATAAATAAAAGCAAATCTATAAACAGAACTACAAAGTGTTGATTGCTGGTATCAGTTATGATGGTATTGGAATATTAGCAACCACGGTCTTCAGGATTTCTCCAGTTTTCTTCCGCCAATGCTTTGGATCTTTCGAGACGGCTACCCATAATTCCCCATGGCGCGGCTCTGCCTCCTCACATTTCTTCAGCACCTTCTCTTGTTCCTCCTACAAACGAACAGTTAACGGATGCATAACAACAAGAGACTTGATGTGAACTCACTTCCGAACCAAGCATCAGCTCAAATTTATAGGAATGAGCATAAGCGTCTCCGTTATCAGGATCAACGTTGATGGCTCGTTGGAACCACTCACGAGCCTTCTTCACCTGTATCGAAGAGGTTATTAAGGGACTATTTAGAGATGTGATCGATCAAACCTAACCTTTCTTTCCGCCCAGAAAAGGCGAGCTGCCGCAACCAACACGTGTGGATTGTGCTCACAGCGCTTCAAGGCATCCACCGACTTGGCGCGGCGGCCATGCCGCTCTTCCATCCATATCGCTTCGGCCCATAGCCGTCCTAATAGGCAGAAAATTTTTAGATGTTAAATGACAATAATGATCTGTAATTACCTGAGCCTTCACACTCCTGCAAAGCACGTGCCAACCTTTCCGAAGCCAGTTCTCGTAGGCCAGCTCGCATCTCCAGCCGAACTGACTCCAACCACAGGTCTTCGTTCCGTGGATTACGAATGCGAGCCTAGAGCATGAATCTGGCTTTTTTTTTCTCTGTTATTACCTTATATTAAGGAACAACAATAACATATAACACATATATGTATGACAAAGGGCTCGTGATTTATAACTTTCGATAGGATGCCTTTCAAAAGAGTAAAAAAATTTGTTCCTGTCACTGGAGAGGAGGGGAAGAATTACCTTGTGTGTTTGCACACAAATTTAAGAAGACATCCAATGTCACCTATTGGTTTTCAGCTGTTCTTATATCGATTGTGCTTTTGGAATACAGTTTATATCAAACCATAAAATTTCGTTCAAAGTAGTCGTGGGTATTAAATAGAAAAAAAATGCGAACCTTCTCCAAATCTGATCTCGCCTTGATTATTTGTTTCTGAGACTCTTCTAGGCGGCTAAGTAGTAACCAGAGCGGAATGGCTCCAGGGCACTTTTTAATCTGCAGATACAATTCTTTAGATGAGAAAATGACAGCTGAATAAAAGCAAGACATACTCCTTCCGTAATAATTTTCCTCGCATCGTCGTGATTGTTCTCTTGCAAATATATCTGTCCGAGCATCATGTAAAATTTGGCGAAGTCAGGATACCTGTGACCAACAACATTAAATACGTTTCAGAATAACTTCCTTCATAAGAAACAATTTACTTTTCGAGACCCTCTTTGATGAGCTCCTTCGCTCTCTCCAAATCACCAAGACACCATTCCAACCGGGCACTTTTCATCCATATCCGAGCAGATGGTGCGTTGCGTCGAGCCTTGTCAAGGAGACGTCGAGCTCGAGCAAACTCGTTATTTTCAGACTCCAATTTCACAGCAGCCATCCAAATTCCTTCTGAGTTCGCATTGTGTTCGAAAGCCTGAAGAAAAGGAATTCCAGTAAGAAGAACATAAACCCTACAGCTAGGACAAAAACTTTTATAAAATTAATACCTTGGCAAGGATTTCTCTCGCTCCGGCCACATCCCCATGCAACCATCGCGATTTCGCATACATCAACCAGAGCACCTCAACTTGAGGACATGAAGCGGTGGCGTCGGCCAGAACTGCTTCGTATTCTTCACTAAAATTGGCTATCGTGAAAACAAAAAAGGATCAGACAATTGAGAATGAAGTTAAGGGTGATGTGCAGAACAAAAACGTGGGAAAACAATAACATGGAAAGTGTCAGCACTCACGTGGTTCCATGAGTCTTTTCGAAATGAGCAGTAGCCAGCCAGATTCCCTTCCGCTTCTCAATGTTCTTCAAAGCGTGAGCGTAAACGGCTCGAGCGCAAGCCAGTGCACCTAAAGGATACTACTTCTGCACAATAATACCTTGGCTATCGTTGTTCACATACCTTGTTTGGCAAAAGAATCAGCATCTTCAAGCCACGTAGCCTTCTTATCTTCATCCTCAACACCAGCTCCAATGACATGTCGGCTGAATACAATTTTCAAATTAATAGATATCACGAACGAATCGACAAACCGTGACTATGTTAATATCAACAACTAACATAATAGCTTGACAAGTGAGGGTGCAGCCAGCTTTTTCCGCGTCTATCGCATCTTTCATCCAGTGTTCTCTGTTCAACTCCACCATGTTCGCCGTTAAAGATGTCAGAGCCTGAAGAAAAAAGTGAATGCGTCGGTCGCAGACAAAACAAGGGCATCTCCACCCTGCGTCACCAAAATATAAAAGTTTCGCACCTTTTGCACGATCCTGTCTACCATATCCTTCTGACCACGGGTCTCTTCCAGACGTGCGGCGCAGAGCCAGATTTGGCGATCAGTTGGGATATGCTCTCGAGCCTTGTTAAGGACTTTCCGTGCATTTTCGTATGTCTCCAAGCGCGCTAATGCCAGCCAGAGCTCTGTGCTCGAGCTGAATACATATTTACAAAAGCGAAGAGAATCAAACTCAATATTGACACCTCAAACGCTGATTTGACTCCAAAAACAGCGGAACGTGCATAATAAGGGACCAGTTTACTGTAACCATGATTTTCTAAGGAATTTCGTCTGCTCCTGCACACTAATAAACTTTCTGCCTCTAATAAAATCCCTTCCAAACGAAAGAATCTCATGTATTCAGTAAGGGAACCAAGCACCACGAAAGAACCACAGGTAAAAATTGCTATGTTGTAAATACAAGTTGTTAGTAACCAGATATAAAGATTGTTACACTCCATCAATGTGAAAATGGTACAAAAATGATGAATATAGAAGATCTTCCATAACGAGGACTTGAAATCACTAACCTGCAGCACTCAACTGCTCGAGTAAGCAACACCCTAGCATCATCCGGCTCTTCTAGCTCAATTGCCGCTTTCCAAAGACGGACAGAGGTTGGTATTTGTTCCAGAGCTTTACGGAATACCTGAAAAATAGAAGATACGCGTAATCTTGTAAGAACCAATACTTAATCTTGTAGGTAACAATACTATAGCTGCATGAGCCCACCTTCTTTTTAGCTTTCATGTCCGTCTCAATGTCAGCAGCCTTCATCCAAATTCGAACGCTGTGAGGCATTGCACGTACTGCGTTAGCGACGATTGCTTTAGCTGTTTCTGGCGGGTGCAACCTAAAAAGACTATCAATTTCGTACAACAGATGAGAAGGAGGGAGAGAAGAGCCATTCCAACCTGACGGCTTCTAGCCAAATATCCTCGCTTTTCTTGTTTTTCTCACAACCCTCCATAATCAAATGACGAGCAACCTAGAAATCAGAATAAAAGGAATCTGAGAGGAAATAGTCTCGCACTGAACCTTCAGCAAAAATGGCCGTAATGAAAAAAGGTGGAACAAGGCACTGGAAAGAGGTTACTAGAATGAACCGTCAGTGCATTTGACTCGATTCTACATTGGTACTATGCTGAGAAAGATGAGAAAAATGTGAGGATCTTCATCGACTACCAAGAAAGATTGAGGAAATAAAAGATGAAGATAGCAATCAATCTCTGTAATAAACTCGACAATACCAGATCGAATTCGCTGTTCTCTCAATACTCGAAGGTTTTAATTTTAGAGAGTACCTGAAGTTTTCCCACAACCTCTTCCAGGCGTGCACTGGCGATCCACGCAGGAGGATGTTTTGGGTTTGTCTCTCGCACCGATTTCAGCAGCATTCTTGCCTAAAAACCCAACAGTACCGTCTCTTAAGAAACAAGGAATTATGAAATGCAACATACCTTCTTCACGTCATTAATATCACCCCCGTACTGCGGGATCATAGACTGCAAATCAGTTAGGTAACCCTTGGGATCCACAACTGTCTGCCCTGTGACGGAGTCAGATACCTGTAAAACTAGAGTGCTTCAAATTGGAAAAAAGATCAAATCAACTAAAATATAACCTGATTAAGTTTGATATCCATGATCTTATTTCTTGCCTGACCAATCTTAATTAGGTCAAGGTCATGCCCTGTTGATAAGCCAGAATTTATCCCTGTTTTCCAACCTCCTGAAACATGATTTACATTTACAGGTGACTAAGAGCGGTGAATGATTGAAACGCTTGCAGTTTCAAATAATGGGACAGGAAATGGAATACCGAAAATAGTACATGAACGATAACGGATAGAAGTGTTCGGAGAACTACACGATATTGTCTAGGGAGCTAGAGAAACGCTGAGAAAGATGAGGAAAATGTGAGGATCTGAGATGGGTTATTACATTTTCCTGGGTTTGTTTAGATCTGAGAGGTGCATGGAAAAAATGTTGGAAAAAATCTAAAGGAGATAAATAAATCCGAAAAAGGTTAAATAGAAGCCCATGACAATTTATTCTTCGCTAAACCTTAGAAGGAAGTGAGTTCAAATGTTTGAAGAAAAATAGGAATGAATAAAAAGGCAAAGCAGGCAAAAACCTAGTGGACAACCAATTGAGGAAACAAAAAAAAAACAAACCTAACGATGACTGCATGCCACCGAATGTGCTTTGAAAGCCAGAACCAAAAGGGGTAGTCATCCCCGACTGAACGCGGCTATCAAGCATTGAAGTCGTTTCGCCATAATTCATGGACATTGCAATGAGAGAATCAGGAACAGGTGTAAACCTATAACAGTAGTTATAATATTAAGTAAATAAGTGATGTTTAAAAAGAAAACAAGTAATATTTAAAAAGAAAACAACGAATGGGTGAGACTTATACGTATTCAATGGATGTCAATAAAAAAGGAGGAGAATGATGAAGATCCACGACATATAATAAAAATGAAAATAATGGAAGAATACAAACATGACTCACTTTTCGGCTCTTGGATTTCGTTTCGCTTTGTTTCTGGAATCCCCAACCTCTGGTATAGCAACCCACTCATCCTCAGTCACCTGAAAGCAACAATTTTCAACTAACTATCAAGATGTTATGAATTCAGATGTGTCAAAGTGAGTAAAAAAAGAATAGAACAGAGCCAGGAGCATATTTTTTTAAATTCGACTAACTTTAAGACTAACATTTATCGACCTAGAAAGAGATGAAACAATGCAAAAACTATGTATATCTATTTCGAATATGAGCACATATCTTGGTATCTGTGATGTAATAAGAAAGGAAAGATTAGAAGAACTCACCTCGCTTAGCTGTCTTTTCAAGTCCGAAAACTCCTGCTGAATCTTTGGCCTTTCTTTACGATACTTCTCAATAGCTTCTTTGTATTTCTTCTCCCTAAGTAGTTTTTATTACCTTTACAGCGGTGCATGAATATTTGAAAAAGGAAAATGCAACTATAAACGATCACCTGTAATCTTTCCGCCGCTCATCAATCCGTGTTTCTACGGCCAAATAAACTTCGTCTGCTTCCTCGTCTTCTTTATCATAGGGATCCTTCGCAAATAAACTCCCCGCATATCCCTCGAACTAAAACACATACATACTTAAGATTTACCTTAGAATCCCTTGGATCAGGAACAAGAAGAACAACGCACCTCATCGTAGTTGTTGTCGTTGAGGCCCTCGTCCTCTTCTTTAGCGGTCTCCTCTTTGGGTTTCTTCGATGGGGGTCCCGTTCCTGTTTCCGGCACATCAGTCGCTTCCCTGGCCGGTCCAATATCAGATCGAGTCGTGAATCCAGTTGCACCTGGAAATAAATGCGAGTATTTCCATACGATAACCCCATAGTGAATAATGCCCACCTCTTCCGACTCCAGGAACGTAGCCCGCCGGAGCGGGCATACCCATAAAGTGCTTCTTGGTTTTATTTACAAGAGATCCGGGAATCGTTATAGACATCTTCTGCAATAGCATCAACGAGTAGGTTAAGAAGGAAACAAAGATAACGAAGGGAAACAATGTTATGACGAATCAACACGCAAAATGTGGTAAAATGTGCAACAAACACCCACTGGCAGAAGGTACACGGATGAAAAATACGTTTAGATCTCAGTGACTTAATTTGCTATTGAAATGAAGATACTTCATACAAAAAAGAACTGAAATAAACAAATTTAGTTGAAGCATACGAAAGGACCCTCATATTTTCGAATAAAGGTTACTGTGAGCGGATTTTTCTGCAATCACAGACTTATGCATTTTTGTCGTTAAAAAATTTGAAAACAAAGTTTTAACCCATTTTTAAGAATGGAAAGGTGGGCTTAGTTCCATTTGAAAGTGGTGGAGTGATCATAGATTTGTCGTGATGTGTTGTAGTACCAGCATGTTCCCATTGCTTCTCAGTATGCTTTGTTTCTTGAGAGTTTTTGTGGTTTTGTCGTGAAATTGTGACATTTTTAGATATACGTTAGCTAACCGTGGCTAAAAAGCCATTGTTTCAGAATGGATATCGATAAATTGAAATTTGCCGTTAGCTGCTCCAGCAATATGAACAGGAGTATGGAAGCCCACAGTTTCATGCAGTGAGTTGTAGTCAAATTTAAATTGTTTCCCTACGAGACATTCAAATGGTCACAGTCCTTTCAGGAAGCGTGGATTCAACATTGAATCGTACGGCTCAGGAAATCAGGTGAAACTTCCTGGCACTGCTATAGATAAGCCGAACTGCTATGAATTCGGAAAGACGACGTATGAGTACATCTACAACGACTTGAAGTCAAAGGACTCCACATAGTAAGTGTTTTTCTACTTGTGGCTAGTTTCTCCGTGCCTTCAGCAGTAAGCTTCGAACATCCATTGCAGTTACACTCAAAATGGACTCTTGAATATGCTGGATAGAAATCGACGCATTAAACCATCTCCTCAGAAGTTTCAGCATGAGGACAAAGAATTCGACGTTATCATTTGCTTAGAAGAGCGAGTTTATGATCAAGTATGTCCTCTTTTATCCTTTCTTTTGTATTGTTTCTGTAGCTTCATCAAGTATGACTGCAATTCTATACTTATCAGTACTTTGGCACTTTTTTTCAGTTTTTTTCAGCAAACCGAACAGACTCATAGCATAATCATATTAGCACAGATCCATCTATCTGCTTTGCTCACTGAAATTCCTTTTGGATCTGAATATGTTTTTTTTTGATCGATAGGTTTCCTGATTCTCTGCTGACTCAGAGGCGACACCCAGGGAAATCTCCATTTCACTCAATGGTTTTAAATATTCGTCTCACAGTTCTTACTCTTTGGCAACTCCGTACGCATAGGACATCTCACCTTGAAAGCAAGATTTTCCGTTATTGATACTTCAAAAGTGTATCTGTCTCGTGAGATGTTTCATCGCACATTTTTTCTTTCCATTTAGTAATACCTTGTGACGTATTTTATAGTTTAACTGTTTAGTTGTGAATATTGATTGAGTGTACAGGGTGCGGCCCAAATACTGTGTCATACTTTGTCGCAAAGTCCATCCCAATATTATATTTGAAATTGTTATCCCTTCCTCTGTATTATCGCCACGTTTCGTAACCTCACATCAACGTTCCACGTTATAACACGTCCGAGTTTGAAAAGAACCAAGATCGCGGAATGAAGCATCGCGGTACAATCTTGCTACTTGATCGCCTATCTTTTCAGCAATCTAACTGCACCATCTAATTTGCAGTACAATGCTCTGCTGAAGGGCTGTTCCCATATACATGCCACATGGATGTCGCAGTTCTACTTTTCGAGAAAATCCACGAGAAACGAACCCATTGCAAAACTGTGAGGTGGAAGAGTTGGGCGAACACAGAGCCGTGGTCTTTGCAGAGGGCGATGAACTCTCCTGCTAATGAGGAAGTCCAGACGGAACACTACAAGCACTAGGAGTACCATGTTCACAACGAATCGCATCACCACGAGAGAAGGCAGAAATTAGTTATGTCACCTCGGAGGGCCGTAAAAGTTAGGCACCCTAGGACGATGATCTTTTTTCAGTGTGGAAGGGAGCTTCATTGGCGAAAATCGCGTAGTGTAAGGGCAGTTCCCCAAGACATTAGAAAGAGCAGAAAACGTCTCTGTTGCTGATCTCATCTGACCTTTATCATCACTGAAGCTGATGTTTCTGAAAGTGTTCACATGCCACAGGTCGACGTTGGATTGAAGTTGGAAAAACAGCTCATTGCTGGAGAAAAGGGTAGTATTCTAAAGTAGGTATAGCAGCAGTTTACCTATAAACTTGGGTCCTCTAGGACAGCAGTGCTTCAAGAAGCGAGGCGCAGAAGACAAAGTGACCGCTGGTGCTCCAACTCCACGAGCTCATACCGGCAGAGTAATAGTGTACAAACTTCCTTAACATCGATCATATGGATGTGTCAACTGGTAATCGTAGAGATGTAGACATGCGCTCACTAACCCACTGCTGCCACGAATCTGGGATCGCTCACAGGAAAGAAGGAGGAAGAAAACCTCCGAAATCTTTTCCTACCCCAGTGGCCGTGCATGCCTGAAGTCTAACCTCCGTCACGAAGACAAAAAGAGACTGCGTTAGACGTTTCCCAATGTGTTTGATTTGTAAGACTTTGGATAAATAATAGTGAAGAGCAATTAGAGTTTCAGCTTCTGTGACAAAAGTTATTAACAAATATTTTTGACACAGTATTTATGCCGCACCCTCTATTTGCTTGTGTTTTTTTTTTGCAGTAGGTCACTCGCTGTGCTTTAGGTAGTTGATCACCTTCACACACGACCTACAACAAGTGGCAATCCAGTACACGTGATTAACATCGACATTGAGGATAATCCTGAGGAGGCTACCATAGGAGCCTGGTTCGTCTGTGAACTCTGCGGAAAGGTGAGTGCTGTCAGAAGTTCTTTTGTCTATCTTGTGACTGTGCGCGGAGTTCATACGGACTCATAGGTAAACGAAGAGTTGCGTATGTGCGTGTCATGCTTTTGAGTAGCCAGCTCTACGATGCATTTGGGTCCTTAACAAGTTCTGCAACACTCACAACATAATTTTCGGAGGTATAGTCAGACGGGGCAAGGTCTGGCGAATATTTTGCATGGGGCAGGACAGCCAAGATCCTGGATTTTCTCATTACATACTTGGTTCTACAACATGTGGACGAGTGTTACTGTGCGGAACACTAACTTATTTTTGTTTTAGAAGTATTTCACGTGTTGCTTCCGGCAACTTCTGAAGTTGTGCAGCCGGACCTCGTCCGTTACTATCCAAAACTCGTGATAGGGCATCTTCTGTGAATCACAGCAACAACATAGAAGACCTTTTTTTCGCAGCTCAGCTTTTGTCTGTTTTGGAGCAGGTTCTCCGCAAAGCATCCACTGGCGCTGAACTCTACGACTTGTGTACAAGACCAAGCTTTTGTCACCAGTGAAGATTTTTGTCAGGAAGTTCTTCCTGTGGGGACCAAGGAACAACGACTCGTCGGTGCTCACCTGGCACTACCTGTCCTCGCACAGATCGTGAGGTATTCATGATGGGACAACTTCAGAGTAACCAATGCCGTGAAGGTAGTTCACCATGCTCATATGATTGTATCCGAGTCTAACTGCCAGTTCACGAGTGTTACTGTCTGGCTTTGCCTTCGGCTGTCTGCAAATCATCATTGTCAAGAGTTACCAGGCATCCAGAACGAAGGCGATGGCGATCTTCGAACGTATTGCCAGCCTCGAAGCGCTGGTACCACTGAGACACCAAAGAATGGTGAATAACCTCCATACCGCGCAGACATTGGCGTCAGCGCTTCATCAGGATTTGCTTGAAGAGTTCATATCAGATGATGGAGGGAAGAGACAATTAACTGAAGACGTTAATCGACGACTGATCGAACTTTTTTCTTGTCAGTCTTCTCCTTCTCAAATTCTGAGAAATACGGCTGTCACTGGGCTTTC
>KN732783.1:0-10471 GCA_000816745.1 Ancylostoma duodenale | reverse complement strand
GAAAACAGATGACATGAAAGAAAGTATAACAACTGAACAACAGACGAATTTCAAAACGTTCTAGTAACAACCGAAAGCTCACGAGCATAGAAATAAAGTCGCAGCGCTCAGCGTGTACGCTTAATTTTCAATTTTAAAGCACCCTGTACATCTACCAGGCAAGTGGGAGCGTGGACTACTTTTGTTGGCGCTGTACATATAACAACTATTCGTTTAAATAGTATAGCGTTCGAATTCGAAAGTATTAGGTGATTCAGGTGGGAACGAGACATGGAATGATGGGCAAGTGGTTACTGAGAGAGAGCGGGGGAGAGGCCAGATCAAGGGATAAAAGTTGATAAAGTGGTCGGCGTTAATCAATCCCGTCACGAGGGATGCGCCACGCATTCGACTTCATCTGGATATCGTAGAGGCATTGAATGCGTATGTGCCCTGTACAGTGACTTGCGGAGGGCACCCGATGTGCCAAGTCAGTGCTTCATCCTCCCAGACTCCTCTGGTACCAATTTTCCGACCCCGGAGAGATGGAAGGCTTGGTTGGCCTCGGGCGGGATCGAACCATCGATCGTGTGCGTGCACAGCGAGCCTCTTACCACTGCGCCACACGCGCCCTTCAGATCAAGGGAACCTACATAGAAACGTGGTATAGTGAGAGATTGAGTCGACAGCGTGACTCTTTGATTCACATTATGGTTTTGAAGATAGAAGCAAAACGGCAATCTATTGCGTCACCAACGGGCAATTTCAAGCTGCGGGTACGGTAACCTACGTAGCACTTATTTTGGAATTCACATTAATGCTGAGTTTTGCAAAAGTGTCAACATGTGTGCAGAATATTGTCAGCTTTGCACCAGCAGTACGTATGCTAGTTCCATCGTATATTTAGCGTTTCTAATTCGCCTCACTGTAGATGATAATACGAAGCAAATAAAACGTAGTACCTCATCCAATTATTTCAAAATGACGACGTAGGAATACCTGCACGGGCAGTTTTTTGCTTGTGAAATTTTCAAATACTAGACTATCTCGCATGTTGTGGGCAAAAGTAGTGAGGATTGGACGCATTTAGAGTGAATGTTTTCCGCTGCCGTCATATTCCTCGAGTAACGTTCATCGTGTGAAGTTTGGGGAATCTATGGTGCTTTCCTTAGTCCTTTCAACTTTGTAGAGTTAGAGGTATTGTCTTGCCGACATTCACATTCAGAGATATCTTCAAACTACAATCTTTTCTTACAAATGTTTTTTTTTCGCATAAGCTTAATTCTATGCAGTTGTCCGAAGCATGTTCTTATATCTAATTGATGAATGCTTTGTACCTCGGCGCTGTCCTCGGTGGAACAAGTTACCCTGATAATTATTTTATACTTTGCCTTCTTTTCTTATTCAATGAGTAGAATTCAATGAGTAGAACGTGGACATTCTACGTCTGCAATGTTACTAAACACACCAGGAAAGTGCTCTAAAAAGTAGTTAATGGAGGAAGAAAATAAAATAAAAATAAAGGAAAAATACTGAAACTTTATTCATAACAACAGTCTCACACCCGTACCTCTACACAGCATGATCTGCACAAAGGAGCCAAATTCGAAACATTTCATTAGGGCTATTTGAAAGCACGTTGCGAAGAGACGTAACCAAGCATGTTACGACAATAGAACACTCATATATTAAAAAAAAACAAACACGTACTCAACCTGTTACGCTATCTACAATACTGTCAACTCAGTAAGGGATTTTGCAGAATTTTATGCAGCAAACAAAATAGTTCGTTCTACAGAACTATATGGAGAACCTCGTCTTTACTTCTTTCGCTACCATTTTTGCTATAGCCAAACTTGACGTGGCACCAGGAGATGGCGCATTACGAACGTGAAGCACTCGTTTTGACAACTAAAAGCAAGACTGTATTCACAATAGTACTTCACAAAGGACTCAAATAGCCACTCACCGGTCCTTTTCCGCTGTCGAAGACAAAATCGTCAACCAGATTTCCCTGTGGATCCATTGCTTGAGCTCGAACACCCGCTGGGCCTCTGAATAGCTCAATATCAACTGATCACAACCCTAAAAAATTCTTCCGCTTCTCCAGAAATTTCAAAGGTACTAAAGCGGGTACTCCGTTAAAAAATGGTAGCAAAGGTATGGCAAAAGGGAGTGCACTCTTTTATGTGAATGCAAAGTACCAGAAATAAAACGTGTGCTAACAAATTGTCCATCCACTCTTGATAACTGATGATAATTGTTGAAATCTCTAAGTGCACGGACGAGTTCTAATCTCGCCACTAAATCAGTATTTCAGTAAATGTTCCTTCTACAGACTTTCAACTACATTTTCAAACGTGTTCAAACACTAGCAAACGCACCTCGTACATCACTGCGTTTCAGTTCTGGTACAAAACGCTGCAGTTGTTTAACTTGTGCGCCAATGAATACTCCACGATACAACTCTTTCATTCCAAAGGCGAAGTACTTGCGAATCAATTTTCGCATCCCACTAAACAAAAAAAGAGCTTGCCAATCCAGCTAATCATTTCATCGTATTATTAGTTGATGAATACGGATTCATGGAGCAAAGGTAAGGCCAGTTCTCGAATAGTGCGGTGTGTTTATGCAGAAATAGCCAATCTATTGGGGTTAATTGTCACCAGCTCCATCTAGATATTCCTCCATTTCTCGCCCTCCTGCCCATGAACGCATCAACATACACAACGATAATTTTCTGAAGTTTACTGAGAGGAGCATCCTCAGCCTTCAGCAGAAGCAACAAAAGAGTGACGATGGTGAAAAATATTAGATCGGGTATATCTCAAATAGGTTTCAACATGCAATCGTTTCGCCTAATAATGAATCACAAACTTGCCTGAAAATTGTTCTAAATACAGACCTGTACGCTAATGATTCACATAGATCCTTTGGTGAGATCGAGAAGTAGCTGTAACCTTCCCGCTTGAAAGCTAGTACGGCGTTGGGACCCAGCCACACATCTCCATTCATTCTCGGAGTGAAGTGGACACCAAGGAAAGGTAAACGCGGATCAGGAACCTGCGTTTATTTCTCAGTATGATCCAATCATGTAACATGAGCAGGACTCACTGGATAGATGTTGGTCTTAACGATATGTCGTTTTTCTGGTCTCAGTAGCAAGTACTCTCCTCTAAAGGGGATGATTTTAGGAGCCGGATCGCATCCAGTTAATCTCGCTACGCGATCCGAATGTAGTCCGGCACAGGTGACCAAGTACTTCGTGAGTATTTTTGGCTGTAATGGAGAAGTTTTTAGTAAGATCCAGAGTAGCTTCACAAATCAAAATACTGTCCACCTTCCCTTCTCAATCATGAATTTGAGAAAACAAGTCTAGAACGTTTGTAGGCTTATTCCCCAACAATCCTATTATTGACGCTACAATGTGATCTGTTCGAGAGAACAGTAGTTGTGCTATTTTAACATTTCGGCCTTGAGAAAAGACCTTTGCTATCTTCACATCCATTTCTAAGCCCAAAAACAAATTGAGCTAGAGAACCAGAATATTGGTATATCCTACTCTGGGCAGACCAGAACGCCTGCGTTATCGCTTTCTATTAGGTATGTCAAAAAGTTTCCGCCCTCCAGCGCTAAGTAGTCATAATAGTTAGTCATCCTTGCAAATGCTTTGGAAACGCTGCTTGGATTTGTTGGTTAGACATCTGTCAATAATATACAGTACACATTTGTTTTGATTTGCATCAGCATCATTGTGTTTTACAGCGATAATCATGTCGATTCCGAGCCAAATAAGCATTTTTGTCGGGGTAACCCTACCGTAACCCCATAAAAACTGGGTTACGGTACGAGATGGACAGGATATTCGTGTTCAGCACCTTGAATAACCCCCCTGTACGAAGTTTCGGTGAAAAAATTCTTGTTTGAAAATTTTGGTCCCCCAATGTGGAGTAGGGCCCTTTGGGAAATGTCACAAAAGCCGTCAACGAAACGCTTGGAGCACTTCGCTGGGATGTGCTACCTCGTGCGGCTTATTCACCAGACTGTGCCCTGTCAGACTACCATTTGTTTCGGTCGATGTCCCGCAGCCTTTCCGAGGAGCGCTTCCAATCTTTTAAAGACGTCGGAAATAGGGTGAAGTAAAGGATCCAATCGGAGGACGAGGCTTTCTAATTCTGCGGCGTCCGTTTTCTCCCAGAAAATGGGGAAAGGTTGTAGCTAACGATAGCCAGTGGTTTGGTTGAAGTATCTGCTTTCTTTCTTTTTCAATAAAGACTCAATTTTGCTTAAAAAAGGGCGGAAACTTTTCACATACCTAATACTACTTTTTTTCTTAAGGTTTTGTCTTTATTGCATGCGTAGCTAATTTCAACCCATTGACGACCACACGGCTCACCGGTGAGCCGCGCTTGTTCTTGTTAACTTTCTGCTTTTCAAACTAAGTCGCTGTATTTCTACACGAAATTCATGTAAAATTCCCAAACCGTCTCATAGCAACTGCAGTTGAAAGCAAATTTCTTTTCTACTGAAACAAAGATTATGTTGAAGATGGTTTCTTTGCTAACAAGCTGTAAAGCATTACATTTCCTAAGTAGTCAATGTGCAATGGCCACATTTTCTACACTGAAACATGTTTACAACAACCTGCACCGCTTTCTCAGTTAAACTAAAGGCACAGGAATGTGTACACTCTTGGCACATTTTTTTTTCACAGCACTCATAATACCTTTTCCTATCTTTATGAAGACCTTCGAGTATGAAAACTGCGTTTGTATCATCAGGTTTTTGGTTCGATAACAGTGGCAGTTGTCCAGAAAACAGATACCAAGCAAATCTTTTGGAATCAACCATTTTATTATTAATATAAAGATTTCAATTGCGTGAAAGCACGCGGGCGACGAGTTGTTATAATCGGTAGTGGTCCCCCGCGCGAAAAAATATGCGGTCGTCAATGGGTTAAAAGATATTGATAGAAACTTCTAATTATTTATTTATGCATTCAAAATGCTTCAACTCAATCAAAACAGCACGAATAATTCGACAAGAACCGAATTCGACCAGACCCCAAGAACACAGATAAAAAAGAAAAAAATAGTTCTAGACAGAAAAAAAAACAGTTTCTCCAGCTTGGCAGCATGAGAATAAAACAAACATGATAAGTGCTGAATTAACAGGTTAGAGCACTGCTTAGAGGGAGAAAGTGTAAGTTATTAACCACTTCTAATAATCTATGCACAAATAATCCAAAAGAAGTGAGACTTACATTACCGCTGTCCGAGTGGATAGTGATCGGAAGCATTGGATCTGCTGATTCAGTGATGTTCTTCACTGCATAATTGATGTAAACCTGCCATGATTAACAAGCTGGTCGATGCATTTAAAAACGCTCTCCCTCCCGATTATGAAATAAGGTAGCTCTAACGAAAAAATGAAATGGCACCTTATCTTTAGATTGAAAACTACCGAGAAGAAACCCACCGTTCCACCTTTTTTCTCAAAATCTGCTGAAAACGCTTTAGCTACTTCTCCCCAGTCAACAACTCCGGTGTGCGGGGACCAGAGAGCTTTGATCCCCTTAAATCTTCAGTGTGCTCCCCGAAATAGAGGTCATAACTCTGATTATAACAGTTTACTTTGCAAAAAGGTTCGTATTCCTTGATCTGGGAGCCATCAATCATCTTCACATCTTTGCATCCGTTCTTCTGAGCTCTCACGAAGAGATTCTTAATTTCACTACCTTTTTGCAATGGCATCGGAAATTATTGAAGAAAATCAGGGATCGTTCAGGGAACTCACGTCTAGTCTCGGAATCTCATGTGGTTCAACAGCGACAATTAGCTTCCCTAACTTTTTGTGCGGGAAATTGTTTTCAGCAAAAAATTTGTAGGCTAGGTCGTTTCCTAGATATGTTATGGAAGTTAGTAACAAGTTTTTCAGAGCTAAAGGGTCATTTTATGAAGTATGCCTACCCACTTCCCTCAGGAATCTACATAAGTTCGCAGAAACTCATTGTAAGTAGCGATGCATGCGCTGTATAAGGAGGTTACGGAAATTTCCCACTATCAACGCACGTGATACAGGGAAAGGAAAAGGTACAGCTCTGACAGGTGGTGTCTATGCGTCTAAGCCAACTTTTATCCTGGACAGAATAAATAATGAAGTGGTCACCGCTTTCGTTAGATGCAACATACATTCGACTTTATGTGAGCATCGCAGAGACAATGAATGCGTATGTGCCAATACAGTGACATGTGGAGGGGGGGGGGAGTCGATGTACCAAGTCAGCGGTTCATCCTCGACTCCTCTGGTACCGATTTACCGACCTCGGAGGAGTGGAGGGTTGTTGGCCAGGGGCGCGATCATCGAACCATTGCCTCTTGCTACTGCGCCACACTTGTCTAATCCTACCAAAAAGCGACTTTCATTGGCAACAGTTCAACGCATTTGCAAAGAATGGCCGAGTTGCGCGGGCTTGAAGACAGCGTATCTCCTCATGATGGGTGTTGGGATATCGATGGAGTGTGGTTCTACTCGATGCGATGATTCCAACGATATTCTTGAAAACTGAAAAAAAAATGGTCAAAAACGCCTTCTTAGAAGGCAAAATTCGGTGATGGAGTGGACGAATTAGGAAGCTAACATAAGCGGAGCTGAGAAGATAAGCTTGCACATAAGAATAAACTTCTGAGCAGTAGCCATTATCGACAGAACGAGTATTGCAGTGTTGGAAATAATGCCACATTCTCAGCATGCTTTTATTGAATGTTTTCAAACAAAAATTTAAACGGTGATCAAAACCAAGGATGTGATTTTGAAAGAGGGAGGATGTGATTTCATAATGAAAAGAAAGATGAGAAGTGGTCTAGTAAAACTTCGAAGACAGAGACTGTCAAACTGATTGCTTATAAAATCGGACATTTAATACTTGACGACCTAATAATTGTAAATGAAAACACCCATTCATTCTATTCTACGACTCATCTTGTTCGAACGCTGGCATACATCTTAACCCTTTATGTCTTGAGAATGCTCATGCCTAAGATTACGCAACTTTTGTAGAATATGTTTGATTTTGTAGAATTGTTGGGACAACTGCTAAGTGTCTAAAACGATCAAAATTTCGGACGCAAAAATTAGCATGGGTACTGCTTCTAAGAAGCGGTTTGGTCGAAGAAACCAAAACTCACCTTCAACGCAAAGTTTAGCCTTGAGACTTCCTGGGGTGTAGTAAATCCCAGCATGAATCACGCCGCTGTTGTTGCCACTCTGATGAGGAGCTAAAACGAACATTTCTTCACACCTTGGTTCATAAGCCAAAATACAATGAGGCGCTTTTGAAATTTCTTTTCTCGCCTATTCCAAATGAAGATGGGGACCACTTGAGCACCCAGAGTACATTTGATGACTATCGACTGTCAGGTTGGTGCAATGAAAGTGCGCGTTTTTCGTTAGCTAATCGTAGTGCAACAATCTTCTGTTTATTCTTATAGCTGTAGTTATAGTTCATCGAAGTCCCGATTCGGTTGGATAACGAAAGATATGTATTGATCCTCTTCCGACAAGAATCAGTACGTCTCTTGTTAAACGACCGGATCGGACTTCGATGCACTATAAATAAAGCTACAGGGAGCATTGTAGCCGTTACGATTGCACTATCGCTCTTGAACAAGTGCTATCTTTTCGTCAAAATTTTCGGTGTTGGAATAAATGATATGTACCAAAACAAGATATTCCTCTCTTTTTCGATGGAAAGTTGATTTCTACAAGATAAAACTCCGTCGTATTGCACCGCAACCACTTGAAATATCAATATAGTTTTATCGAAAGGAGTGTGCATACCACGGTTTCAAGAATTTCGACGTGGTTAGTCCTGCCTCAAAAGAGATTTCTGGAGCTAGCGAATACCAGCTTGGAATTGGGTGTAACAAACTCCCCAGGAAACACTAACCAAGTCTCGACTCCTTTTCAACTTGGCATATCCTCATCTCAGGATGCTCCATCTTGAGTTGTCGAGCTGTTGCACTACCAACAATTCCGCCTCCAACGACAACTATATCGAATTGTGGTGAGAAGCTGAATCAAGTCACATCTGCTGCGACACAGTACTCCGAACAACGATTTCTGTAAGCCTCATGGCCGGTCATTTAAATTCGGGCGAGTAATACTTTGATGCCCATCGGGTGGCATGACATTGCGGTTGTCTGAGAAGAGGTGCCGGGAGTGCGATTCAAAGAACGGGCTCGTTTTAAGCGTAAAGGCAACCGGTCACTTCAAGTTCAGTTTCGGGATATCAACAGATTCTGGCCCTCCTATACGCACGGATTTTATACGGCTTGCTCAATAACGTATACGAATGAAAAATTCGAATAAACATCCAAGTTTGAATAATTTGAATTTCAACTAATCGAAAAAAGGCCATTTTCGAATATATTTGAGATTCGACTGCTCGAAGAAAGTCCATTTGCAAATTTATTCGAAAATCGAATATTCTGTGAAGGTGTCGTTTCAAATTTATTCGGTATTCGAATATTCTAGATGAGTGCATTTTCGAATTCATTCAAAACCAGCCTGATCGTCCGGCTAACGCCGGACTCTCAGGCTTCTTCTGGGCTCGCTTCGCTCGCCTCGGATTCATGTGTACGTTCCTCTCTACTGAGCGCCGGCTTACCACTCCACTCTCACAGGTGTGGACCCGTTCGAGACATCTTCCCCATCTTTGGGACGTCGGCGCACCCTTCCCACACCATAGGATCCTCTTCCAGGCGCTTCCCCATTTTCGGAAGCCGGCGCGCCCTTATCATACAGTTGGATCCGACTCTGGGCATTTCCCCACTTTTGGACGCCGGCGCGCCCTTACCACACCGTTGGACCCGATTCTGGGTGTTTCCCCACTTTTGGACGCCGGTGCACCGTTACATGCCTTTGGACCCGACTCTGGGCGTTTCCCCACTTTTGGACGCCGGCGCACCATTATCACTCGGCTGGACTCTCTTCCAGGCCTTTTCCTGACTATGGATGCCGGCGCGCCTTTATCAGACCGTTGGAGCCGTCTCCAGACGATCCCCCTCTTATGGACGCCGGTGCATCACTCTCACAGTTGTTGATCCGTTCAGAGGTAACTTTCCGACAACCGGGCGCCGGTGCACCTCTAACATAGGCTAGCGACCCGTTTCTTATGACTTCTCCTACATTCGTGGTGGCGCGACCCTCATCCGTGCCTCATCCATGTCACATCGCAACCCTCATCCCTGTCATCCTTCGTCCGCTCGGCTCATCCTCCTCCTAACGGCATCGTACCCACCCATCCCCCTCCCCCTTTATACAGTCTTGCAAACACAGAGTGCAATTGTACCAGACTCGACTGGCCCACTGAGGCCCGGTTGAAACCACGGCCCAATGCGAAGACCAGGCGAGATGTGTGAGATGCGGTTTGCGAGCGGATGCGGCGCGGACGCACATATGCGTCCGGGTCAACATGCAGGGCATGCACGTTCTGGATTTCGACATTTTGGCATTTCTGCTTCTGTTTTTCGGTTTCAGGACAAAATCCGTTCTCCCGCACTATGACACTGGTATCACTTTTCGGGCAAAATCAGGTCTCCTGTCGAAGCTTGAGGGATAAAATCGGGATGCTGTGGGACAGAAACTTACAATTTTCGGTGAATCCCGCTCACCCTCGAGCGGGAGACATCATTTTGTAGTGCTGGACTCTAGCCCGAATGTCTAAGTACAGAAAACACATGAGGAATCGAGATTGTGCATTAAAGGCAGTGTCTCACCTCAGGGACCGCATTCGAGATTTCCACGTCAGTCGAACATATGCGAGCCGGTGAGCTCAGAGGTGTACTTCAAGTACCACTCGTCGAAAACCCCATAAGTTACGGGTTTCTTTGACTAAGAATTTCGAAATCCTCGGCCAGCGGATGAGAGGGTTCATTCCGCAGCAAGAGCTTGCTGAGGGTGGGGCATGGTTTTTCAATACAGAAATGTTTGTTTGTTTGATAATAGCTGCTGCTGAGAAGTTCATTTCAATGTGCAAGCTTAAAGGCAGTGTCTCACCTCAGGGACCGCATTCGAGATTTCCACGTCAGTCGAACATATGCGAGCCGGTGAGCTCAGAGGTGTACTTCGAGTACCACTCGTCGAAAACCCCATAAGTTACGGGTTTCTTTGATTAAGAATTTCGAAATCCTCGGCCAGCGGATGAGAGGGTTCATTCCGCAGCAAGAGCTTGCTGAGGGTGGGGCATGGTTTTTCAATACAGAAATGTTTGTTTGTTTGATAATAGCTGCTGCTGAGAAGTTCATTTCAATGTGCAAGCTTAAAGGCAGTGTCTCACCTCAGGGACCGCATTCGAGATTTCCACGTCAGTCGAACATATGCGAGCCGGTGAGCTCAGAGGTGTACTTCGAGTACCACTCGTCGAAAACCCCATAAGTTACGGGTTTCTTTGATTAAGAATTTCGAAATCCTCGGCCAGCGGATGAGAGGG
>KN732782.1:0-10472 GCA_000816745.1 Ancylostoma duodenale | reverse complement strand
CTGAGGTATATCAATGCCTCGAACACGAATATGATAACTGTTCTGACCGAAATATCGATTTATCCGTTTTATTGATTTTTCGGCATTCTTGCATATGGGTCGGTAAAAGCGTGCCTCGTGGGATTCTCCGTGACGCTGAACATGGATGAGGCAAGCATTTTAGAAGAACTAATTTACCAGTCAAGTAACTTCACCTAATTTTTTTAAGGAGGGAGGGGCGGGGTGAAGAAGACAAATGATGAACATTTTGAAAGGATTCTTTGGTTTAACGAGTGTTGGCATCAGGTTTACATGGCTGGGAGCAGGGATGAGTGGAAGTACTGCATGAGGTCGGAAGTCGGAAGTTGAGGGAAGTTCGAAATCTAGCGAAATTTGGAGCGATGAACACAACATGTCTGAGTTGGCCTGACCTAACGACTGTCAATCGTCCAGAAATCTAGAAGTCAGAAGCTCGCATAAGGCAGGAATTAAGGAACTTCCGACTTCCGGGAACCGGAATTCCGCTCATCCCTGGCCAGGAGGAATTGAATACCCAAGCGAAGTCGGGTACAGCGTCTAGTTTGGAATAAATAAGCAGATAAGGAATCGATTCAGTTTTCTTTTTTTGATTTTACTGGTTTTATCAATTTTCTTTCATGTGCCGGTTGATGGCTTTGGGGAGCAATAGATCTTTTTGTGATTGATGCAATAGATCTTTTTTTGTGATTTTTCAGAGGCTTTTTCACTTCGAATTTTCATCATTTTATGATCTCTGTTCAGTGCACTTGCACACATTCGTACCGATCTGTGTCGTATTTTGGTTGTTTTGGGTACATGGTATTGTTTTATGTGTACGTCCAAATGAATAAATATGTATATAGATCACATGTCTTCCTCAATTTTTCTGCCAAATCCACCAATGTAAGATTCAAGAACTGGACTGTTGATTTAATATGTCATCTTTGATGTTTCAGAAATGATTAGATATCATTGGAGTATCCATTTACCCAAGGAAGATGTATGTAAGTAAAGAGTAGTGGAGTGCTCGTCCAATGCAATTCAGTGAATGAGTAAAAATGTCCTCTAATAAATTTTGGTGTCCCAAAAAATGGATACTTTAGTGGAGGAGATCCACGTGCCCCAACACCTGTTTGGACAGGTTAGAACAGGAAGCAGTAGGATCGGACGAGATCGAGAACGGCGTTGTCAAAGAAAAGCGTGGACGCGCAGACGATTAGAGTGGCGCGTTATGCACGTAAATGCCTGTGGAGTTTCTGGCGGCTCTGGCGAGACTTACTCGCTCAAATTTAGAGACTTACTTTTCCCTAGCTACTTTCAATTACCCGATATACACCCACGATCTCCAAGACCACGATGGTCTGCGAAATTTTTGAATTTGTTTTTCCTTTTGTTGAGTTTCCCGCTTTACTGGTACTAGTGCAGATCCTGTTTTTTGATGTGGAAGTTCATAGGCAGAGTCAGAGAAATAGACAGTAATCAGTTTTACCTTGCTTCGCATGGCTTTTCCTTAGCATCCAGTGCTTTGAGTTCCTAGGTGATGATGAAATGGACACATCTAACGGCTCGGATGTTTTATTTATTTGTTGTTGACTACTCGTTTCGACTGTCCATCACAGATGCGATGTACGTGAATGGAAGCATTCATCCGTGAGTTGAAGACTATACAAGAAATGATCGAAGTGCAGCTGAGAAGGCTTCGCGCTCTAACAAACAATTCAGCAGCATCAGTAAGGGTTTGCACTTCATTTTATGATAAACAGTGGCGCTAGAAATGACTGGCTGTACAGATATTCATATTTTTAATAATTGAGACATAGTATTGCGTTTTAGGCCCATGAAGCTCGTATGCGGCCACGTACATAGCCAGGAATAATCAACAAAATTGTAACCCTTACAAAGCAACAGTAACAGCCATAAGGTTAAGTAGGAGGTCCTGTGCATCACCTGTATGTATAGTTGAGATTACCCAGGGTAAACGTGCTGACGCTCTTGCTACCGGTGGGTAAATTTATGTGGTGTTAACACGTTTACCTTCGGTAATCTTAGTGACGCATGCGACCCTTAGGGTTTGTTGATGTTTAGGTTAGATTTGTAATATGGCATGGGGAGATCCATACTTATACATATTCTGGGATTTCAGCAGGATCTTGCTAGGGGTTCATGTACAGTTTTGCAAGATTCACCGTGTTACGATGCTTGAAGAATTTTCACTTCTGTTAACATGTCTTCCTGCCAAACGCGAGTTTTGGCTTGAACAGCAGGAAGGAGCATTCGGATTCCCTCTTCTGCATTTAGTTGCATGTGTGTTTCTCGCTTCTCAACCATCAAAATCTGTGAACGGAATCTTTTTCTGCTGCTGTCCGACTGCATATTATCTGAGGAATGCACTCAGCGACGCGTTGTGGCAAAAAAACGCGGAAGCCAGAAAGAAGTTCCGCATCTACTTTGCAAATGCGTTTGAAAACGTTTCCGTTTAAAACATCTTCGAAGTACTCATGTTTTACCCATGATCTTAAAAGGCCAGTTACAAAGTTTTTACTGCAGTCCAGATCAGGGCTTGATTAGCTGGGTAACACACTTGCCATCTGATAATTTGCTGGTTGGGATGTCTGAACTGTGGAAGTGGGAAATTACAGTTAGCTGTAATAGCCCTAGGATGTTGGGCTTACTCAGCTACTTTGATCGGGATGTGTATCCATTATATTTGCCGGTCCGAGGAAAAGCACAGCCAGCGGTTATACATATGTATATTTGCCCTCAACGGTAGTTCATCATCCACTCTGCCCACGAGCAACGAGCAAAAAGATTGCAACGTTTGGTTTTTTGTCTGCAACTTCTTTCAAAACAGAGCATGGAGGTTTAAATTTTTACGAGGGCTAGGTGGGTGTTGGTGCGTACCTATACGAGACGGAAATACATAGGTTAAAACCTCATTCGATCAACTTCATGTTTTTAAAGAATTTTTTTTTGTCAGAGGTCGAAATCTGTAATTTCGAACTACACACAAAGTCTCAGAAAACGACATCTATCGCTGGGATCTGACATCAGATTTGTTCCTTGCAACAGAATCAACCCGTACATGCTGGAAAATATACATGCCACCGACTAACATCTGTGAAGACTATGTGAGGTTAGTTCAGCAGTGACCGTCCATAGATGTTCCCATCAAGCTGGCTCCCTCTACTAGCTCCGTTCGAGGGAAGAGATGCTGCTGACGATTCTAGAAGTTTAGTTACAGGTGTTCGGTTTCAACGCAGTTCATTGCTCCCTTGGAATTCTGAAATATTCCGGCTGCTTGCGATATTGCCAATTGTGCACACTAAGGAAGAACGTTTCGGAGTTTTTTCTGTCTCGATGAGGAAGATATGTTAGCAAATCCTAGATTGGTAAAGATGCTCCAGAATGCTTTAAACATTGCCATGTACATGACGATTCATGCCGTCTTGGAATTCATGAGGTAGGTTTGCAAGGTTTCAACCTTTTTCTATCGCCTGTGAGCATTTGAACCTCCATGCTCTACTCTGAAAGACGTTATAGACGAAAAATCGAAAGTTGCAAACTTTTCGCTCGCTACTGTAATTAATGCCTCCACGTGTTCTTCCCCTAGAAGTAATGCTGTGTGGCAAAGAGAGGAAAATACAGAAAGAGCTTGAACTGCTGATGGAGCTAATAGTGGATTTTTTTCGAACGGATTTTATCCTGGTGAAGATGAACTGCATAGAAGCAAGTATTAGGTTGTCGGAAAAGTTTCCCGCCATTTTTTATCTTTCATTCAAATTTATTTTTCTTCCTCAATACAATAACAATTAACAATTATATGCATCTTCATAATCGACAACATATCGCCATTTATCAGGTAATTTCCGGATCCCGCTTGTATAGAAATCTTGGGGTTTTGAGCCATAAAACTCTGTGAGTCACTTTTTGAGTTGCTCCATATTGTCGAATTTTCTCCCTTGCTTTTGATTGAACTGCGACAGGAGCAGATTATAATCTGTTGGCACCAGGTCTGACGAGTACGATGGGCGGGGCAGGACATGCCACTCCAGGCCCTGAAGCTTTTGCGGGTCCCCTCCCCAATGTGTGGCTTAGCGTTGTAGTGGGGAAAGTAAACTTTGTCCTGCCTTCCACGTAGAGCCGCAGCGACGCGACCCAGTTGTCTGCAGTAGAGTTCGGCTAAAACAGTGGAATTCGGTGGTGGGGTTCCTAATGAATAATCCCCTTGCAATTCCACCGAACGCTAGGCATTGCCTTCTGGGTATGGAGTTCTGTTTTTGGTGTTGGAATCCCAGGATCTCCACGTCCGAGCCACTGGCGCTTCCGCGTGTCGTTCACGTAGGCCACCCACTTCTCGTCAGCGACGACCAGGTTGTCGAGCCGGGCGAAAGTTCGTGGAAATGTTAAAAAAGTTGATGCATGCATCCCTCCCCACCTGAAGCTGATACCTACTCAGATCATGCAGTATCCATACACCGGCGCTCGTCATCCACTTCGGTCGGCCTACCAGACCTTCGTTTGTCACCGAAGTCGAAGTCGCCGTTTCTGAACTTGCGGAACCAAACTTTTGCCGTATCGTAAGAGACAGTCCAAGCGTCCTTTGCATCACATATTTTCTTTGTTGCATCGCTTGCTTCGCTACGTTTTCTGAATTGGTAAAGCAGAAGCAGTTGAACTTGCTTGGAGTCAAGGACAATTTTTTCAGCCATAACCGTGACGAAATGCGAAGGCAAATTAGGTGTAAGTAGGCTATTGACCAACCTTTATATACACGAAGGATGGAAAGTTTCAAATCAATCTTAAGAGAAGATACAAGATACTAAACTAAGTGGCGGGGAACTTTTCCGACAACCTAATAGATACACATATCTGCAGATAACCTTTTACTAGACAACAGAAAATCTGAAACACAAAAAAACATCCGTCTTAGCTCGTCTGTTAAGCATCAATTTTCTCATTCATGATACTCCCATATTTGCCATAGGCGGCCCTTTGTGTCCCAACTGATCTGACTTTGTGTGCTGTATTAGAAATCGGATATTCAACTTCGAATAATTCGGGAATCCGAGGGGTCGGAAGAGCGATTGTTATAGAGACCTGGACAGATCCTACACATATATAATAATTTACTCCACGTGGGGGAAGGGGAAGGGGAAAACAGTGACTATTTATCCATTTCTAATCGTCTTTATCCACTTTGCTATCCAATGCTTATTATCTGTGTATCTATGTGTTTGTTCTTCAGCTCAAATGCGGGATACCGACGAGAGATGAGAACCTACACAAAACTTCAAGAGTCAATTGCGCGGTGTTATCAAATGGTACAAGATCAGTGGAAAAATGGTTGAGCACAAGTGTCCACTCCATGAGGCATTTAACCGCTATTGAAAGCTCACTGGATAGTATTGCAGAATATCCATGCTCCATCAAAATTTTCGTCAGATCACGTTCATCCGGCCAGATTGAGTTACTGGATGGGAGCTCTACAGGGAAGTTAGGAAGGGTTGAAGGGCTTTCATATCTTCTAATTCCCGAGATTTTTACTGAGTTCCTTAAATATTAACCAAATTAACTAAATAAAGTTGTTTTTATTCGGTCACAGTCAAAGCGTTCACGTTTTGATGTGTACTCCTTGTGTTTTTCTTTCATCACTTGGAACTGATATGCAGCGTGGGAGACACGTGAATCATAGCTGGAAGCCGTTCTGCTACAGAAATTTCCTCGCCCAGATTGTAGCTTGTCAGCTTTACAAGAAGCTGCCTACCTGCGTTGTACACCAACGACCATTTAGCGAATAACTGAGCTGGCATCCTGTGCTTTTACAATCCACTAGCATAGATGGTGTTCCATTCTTACGTCACAGAGTATGCCAAATATAATGAGTCAGAGGTGATGAATTTTCTCTGCGTCGCGTTTTTGCTCGGACAGAAAATTACCCGACGTTCGCTGTTGAGCGGACAAAGAAAAAGACCGTGAAAGGAATACCTTTCGAAGGAGAAGGGCACACTGGTTTTTGAAAATGTGGCGGGAAGGTTTCTTGTTGGCGCTCTCCATGAGTCAGACGCTGCGAATATCTGTCTGATCAAACACTGGCAAACTGTTTGAGACCCTGAACATACACCTTGACACAGATCTACGCTGTTTTTATTCGCGACCTCGTCTGGCATCTCTTAGGATCGGTCAAGGGGCGCTACTGCTGTTTTTTGCTGTCTTCATTACTCTAAGTCCTTGTTCAAGCAGTACCTACCCTTTACGTCCACTTGAGAGACGAATGAGGGCCGTCTGCACCCAAACCTAGTATTAGATGAATTATATTGAAGGACAACCTTGGTCATCCCATTGATTAAGACCTTGTGAGGAATTTCCTGTGACCAAGGTGGAACTTCAATAAATTTCCACAGAATAAAAAAAGCAGAAAGGCACTATTATTGGTGGTAGTTTCAAATAACAACCATCATATGAAAGAAAGTTTCGGAAACTTCACAAAATAAGGGAGCGATATGATGTGCTGACCAAACCCAACGGAATCAACACATTCCCCTGTGGTGCGGCATATTTATTTATTTATCTCTTATCACGATTACACAGAATGTGTCTGGTTTTCTTCCCGAAGAGTTTCGCAGATTTGTGTATACACCCATGCAGCAGAGTGGTCCAGTCGTCGCCGAATTCCTTCGAATCCCTTTGTCGAAATTTTGCAATGTCAGGGAGCCATCGAGTCGTCAGCCTTCCTTTGCTACGTTTGAACATTGGTACACAGCTTGTTGTCACATGGGCCCACATTTCTTCATGATAGAGTGACAGTTTTTTGGCATACTTCCATTTTCTTCTGAGTGCGTTGTGTATCCAGTCTTTCAGTCCCGTTCTGCTTCGAATAATCTTTGCGCTTACACGGTCGACGAGACGTACCCCAAGCACTGCACGTTCTAAGCGTCGTTGTGCTGAGCGGAGGGTTAGAGCGATTTCCTTTGTCCATGTCCACGTTTCGCATCCATATGAAAGCATAATAAAGAAAAAAAAAAGAAAAAAAAGCAAAGTGGCATATGAAAGCTAAAAAAATATGTGATCGCAAGCACAAGCATGAAGGATTCTTAGTTCTATTCATTCATCATGGAGGACTGACGCGTAATGGTGAAAAAGTGGAACCTTTCTTCGAAGAATAGCAAAGGAAAACGGATGACTCTTAACCCATGGCCGCCTCTT
This sequence comes from Ancylostoma duodenale, assembly GCA_000816745.1. NCBI lineage: Eukaryota > Metazoa > Nematoda > Chromadorea > Rhabditida > Ancylostomatidae > Ancylostoma > Ancylostoma duodenale. The sequence continues at coordinate 3,272 of KN732782.1, read as the reverse complement.
GATGAAATGAGCGATAAGTTGCTTGTTTAGATCTTTCTGTGCAGGAAGGAGCAGAGGAGTGGAATGAAAGGGGCTACCGCCCACGATTTTCGCCCGTTTCCATCTGAGACCTTTTCACTAGTGAGAAATAAGACAAAGTATTCGTATTCGTTTCTTCGACTGCAACAAATGCGAATATACTCAAAACATTCAACTGCTCAACAATTTCGTCGGTTCCCGGAAACGAGCTGCTCTGCATGGTTTCATGGCGATGATATCAAAATATTAGGTTGATGCAAAAGAAATGGCACGACTTTTTTCAAAAACATATTATTTCGTTTGGAAGAAGCCTTACATCTAGATATGGTGACATTCTTGTAGAGCAAAGAAAGCTCTTTTAGATTGTGTGTATAAGAGATTTCCGCTGCAGTTTGCAGAGGGGAAATAAGCGAAGATGTCAAGAACCTCGTCGTCAATTTTTCAAATTTCTTTGATTTTTCTATCACAGTACAGGCAATGCAGTCCAAAACACACTCTCTGTATTAGGTCATGATGTCAGTATTTGCTCCATATGTGTGCTCTGGTGCAACGGCTTCGCTATTGGAGAAATGTGGATGAGCACTTTTCGAAGCATTTTCCTAGTTATTTCTAGTTTTGTTTCATTTTCTAGAACGAAGTTCTTGTTGTTCTTGGCTTCCCTGTTCCAGGAGATATGGACGTACGGCATCAAGGGTCTGCTCATACGATAAGCAATGGTCGCTGCTAATTAAATTACCTTTATATTAGGTTGTCGCGAAAGTTTCCCGCCACTTTCCGCGTTCTTTTTCGAATTCATTTTTCTTCTTTGATACAACTGACAATTACGCTAAGTATGTGCCATTATTATGGACAAGAACCCCTGCGGTAACATGAGGGTTTGTTATCAGCAGCTTTCAATGAGTGGTTCTTTCGCAATTCTACCAAACATTGAGCATTGCCTTCTGATGAGGTAGTTCTCGTTTTGGCGGTGGAATCCATGGCCAACGGCGTCTGAGCCACCCACATTTCCTCATGTGATTTACATAAGGAACCCTCTTCTAGTCAGCAGTAACCAAGTTGGGGAAGCGAGCACAATCGTCTGTGAAAAGCTAAAGAGTTGATGCGCGCACCCAACGCACTTGAAGCTGGTGGCGACTCAGACCATGATGAACACGAGCCATATTTTCTTTTCTCTTCGAAGAGATGTGGATGGAAGGCTATTGTATTGTGATAGCTCTGAGGTCCCTCTACCAGCTCGCGGGTACCGCGCTACGAATTCTCTTTAATCAGCTCTAGCAGGCGCTCGTGATTCTCTTTACCTTACCTGCCGGATCGCGGTCTGTCTCAAGTACAACCCGCCGTCTTTTAACTCGTTGAATCAAATCTCCATCCTATACTGAAAGATAGAGGGGAGATCTATGATATGACATATGTTTTTCGGAGCAGCACTTTCAATGCTGTTTTTTCTGAGCCGCAAAGCTGGAACAGCAAAACATGCCTGTGGTCAATGACGAATTTTTCGGTCATAATCGCAACGGAATGGCAGGACAAATTAGTAATAGGTAGGCTACTGACTGACCTTTATATATATTTTAAATAGAAAGTTCCGGAACAAACCCGAAAAAATTGGCAATACACGAAAGTGAGTGGCGAGAAACTTTGCACTTTGGAGGGTGCACCCGAGAAGCAGAACCTCAACGAAAGATACAGCACGGCTGGCGTTCATGAAGCGTCAACCTCGTAAACCAACGGTTTACATTTAACGTGATCGTTTATCCTATAGAATACCAATATTAAGAAACGGAGGGTACAAAACTTGGTTTGTTAAGCTGGTTTCGCTCGGTTATGTCCTAGCCCAGGAGCATGTTCATTGTTAGCGTCGAGTAGGTCCCACAAGACTTCCTGGTTACACCATCATCTTATTTTGAGACATATCCCTCCAGTGGCCATCCTACTCAGATAAACTGGGTCATGTCCCTTGTTTTTCTATCAAGGAAACATCTCACACATAATCATTACATCGCATGAACTTACATATCTTTAACTTCATTTCATTTTATGCGCTCAGAGGAGGAAGCCATCATAATTCTTATCTTAGCATTAGAGGCAGTGTCTCACTTCATGGGCGGCTTTCGAGATTTCCAGATAACAAGCGCATTATTGGGATCAGCGTGTCGAGTAGGACCAGATTCCTCCGTTGATATCTCGTCACCTTTCATGAGGTGAGAGACTGCCTTTAACTCTGAGCACGTCCCCGACTATGTAGCTTTAATCTAGTATGCATCATCTTAATTTTCGCAGGGCATTTGAGAAAATACTTCAGGAAAGGCAATGAAAGTCGCCCTGGAGCTCCTGTTGAAAGCACTAGCGAGCAAACGGACATACTGCAACTGCACGATACCGTCGATGTCTAAAACGGCTGAAACAGCTATCATACTGCATTGATTTGTTTTACTGAACCTTACAAGACGATGGTGACTGATTTATTGAGGACTAGATGGTATGCCCGGCTTCGCTCGGGTGTTTTACTACTCCGGCTATTTCACACCTGATGAGGAAATTTGCTACCATCGATAAATCCATTGAAGATGCTCGCCATTTTAGAGATCAGCATGTTAACGGACCCGAATGGCCTTTTTGAACGGCAAAAGTGAAGAAAAAACGAAGTCATCCAGATAATGACCTTATGGAAAATGCATGCCATATTTGTGTTCAACTTCTTTGAAACCGCCAGTAAATGCGCTCTTACCCGTCCCTAAGGAGAAGCGAAAATTCAAAATCTCGACTGAAAATTCCATAAAACCGATAAGTCAATGCTTCCATGCATAGTAGTTGTCACATTTGTGTTCACCGCATTCGAAAACCCTAGTGGGCATTTCCCCACCAATCCCTCAGCAAAAATTGTCGAAAATCGATAAAATCAATATATCAATACCGTAGCTCAAAATACTTGTCATATTCGTGTTCAGCATGTTGGAGAACCTTAGTAGGCATGTCCTCACCGACCTTTTTCTTCTTCTTCTCCTTAGCGTCTGTCCCGCACCTTCGCGGGGTCCGCCATTTTGGTTCTCCTTCGCCATAAATTGCGGTCCTGAGCGTCATCCTTGGTGACTCCAAAATCTTTCATATCTTTACCAACGGTGTCCTTCCATCGTTTTTTCGGTGCGCCTCTAAGACGCTTGCCGGTGACTCCCATCTCTAAGGCCTGTCGGGTAGGGTGTAGCAGTGGTCTTCTCATAACAAGACCAAACCATTGCAATCGCTGTTCACGCAGT
>KN732780.1:0-12060 GCA_000816745.1 Ancylostoma duodenale | reverse complement strand
TGCCAGCTGCAGCGCGCTTCCCATATAATGGTTGCCACGCCCATCTCGCACGAGGCACATGCTAGCATACCCTGTCCAAAGGACCAAAGATTTTATTTTAGTTTAGGGCTAGCCCGAATGTGGATTTTTGGGATTTATGACGAAAACGTGATAACCCGTAGCGATTATGTGTCCCATTTCAACGAAAATTGAGCTTTGTTTGCCTTCGCCTTACTGAAATTTGTTCAAATAGGTCATAACCATCTTCAGCACTGAAAGATAATTGATGCACATGCAAATGATAGCCCCTGTAAATCTCTGTATCTATCTAGGGGCGGGGCTATACAATTACATGGTGTATTGACACAGGGCGCTGCAGCGGAAAGCGCTTGCACATTTGGGAACACTTTTGGGCAGGCTTGGGTAAGCATGCGCTCGCCGAATTTTGTGGCAGGGGCACAACTACATTCGCTCTGCATCCAAGTGAGCTGCCGTCACAGGTTTATGACTCGCAGATGGGACCCTCATTCTCGATTACAGCCTTTGGGGAAGTTATGGCAAGTGTGGAGGAACGAAAAAATTTGAACATGCGACATATCTGTTGGCGAAACGTGTCCGGCCCGTGCATGCCGCCCCATGCTGTTCGAGGCAGAGCGACGAATTACACGGGAATGGAGGCGGCTGAGGGGTACCAAGGGGTGGGGGATACCATTGAATATACATCAATCTAGCAAGAAATTCCACAAGTATAGTAGCGATCCATCATCTATAATAAAAGTATCCGCAGATCTTCTACCATGTTCCATGATCACTGTTGTGTATTTCTTAATTTCAGATATACCTGGATCTCCTGTAACGAATGCCAGTGAGTTTTGACTTTTGTACCTCTGAAATGTTAATACAAAAGAATATAGAAAAGTAAAGAACAACCGTAGCAGGTGAGTTCTTTTTCAAATATAGCTGGTCCTTGTTATTCAGAAAAAAATTGCCACATTTAACAGGAAGTACGACGTGCTATACGTATATGCCTTGATCTCTATATAGTAGAAAAGAAGCAGTTATTCAGTTTTTTGCAAGAATGGTACTGTATACTGTTGGATGTTGTGATTATGACTATGATTGTGCGCTGCGTTTTTCATCTTAACCAACGTGCTACTGAGGATCTACGCTCAACTGTTCAAAGTACCCAACAGGGCAATTTATAGAGCTTTTATTGATATATGAATCGTTTAGCAAACTTCATTTCTCAAAAAAAAAAATCAGAAACTGCTGTCTGAAATCATTGGGTTCTATTAGGGTTGAAACTGTGGATGCGCTTCTTTGAACAAGACAAAATTCATTCTATAAAACGGTAGCAGAACGCCCCAATCAAATTTATATGTGCAGTTGTTGTTGTCAGCTACCCTTCTTCATCCTCCATGCAAGGAACGAGTTTCTTTCTTGGAGAAGTCACTGCGCTGTGGATTGAAACAAGCGCTTACCCCAGTTTTTGTGCGGTTTTTCCATTTTTCTTCGCGAGAAAAGCTTTCTAACCAGAACTAAGTAGTGGTCTGATAGTGGCGTTACTTAGCTACATGGCGACTGAGGCAGGGCTCTTCATCTCATTTCTTCATTTTTTGTTGGGTATTTTTCTTTGCCTCCGGATGGGCCTGGTCGTGGAAAGTTTTTCGTTGTAGTTGTTTTGAAAAGGTGATGTAGCTGGCCTACGTGGCCCAATTGTTGTAGACAGTGATCTACCGTAACCGCATGCATGGAATTTGGACCCTTCCATCAGTTCACTTCTTTCATATTTTACCATGAAAACAACGTCCTCTTTAGTATGTGGGTAGCCATGTTTGGAGCCGGATGGCGTTACTCTTTTTTGCTGCCCCGCAGCGATTGTGCTTTCGTAATATGCCGCTCTCCTATTCGGTACTGAACTTGTTTCGAAGAACTATTCAGTGTACTTCATAGACGAATTTGCTTGATTGGGGTTTCCATCACAGTTCCGCAACTCCAGTCGGCTGACTTTCCAATTTTCTTAAAAGTTTAAAATCGAGATTTTCCAATCGAATCATACACCAATAGATGCGCAAAATTTGCTCTTCAAGCTGTTCTAGAAAGTTGAGCATATGCTTTCAATAATACTCTGTTAGAGATGAAAAAGGGTGCAAGCTTTTATAGTTTTACACCCTGATAGAAAGAGACGTCATCAAAGAAGTCCTTGTCACAGCAGGGATAGCAACTTTTTTGGAAGGAGTTTTATACCGAATGAGAGGAGAGCATCTTACAGAAACATCTACAAAGATTCATAGCAGTTAGCCATTGGAGGAAACCTCGGTCAACTCCGAATCTGGATGCTCACGTGCAGGAAATGAATTTGTACTCACAAAGAAACATGAAATCTGATTAATTGCGCTGAACTCATGCCAGTCAAGTGGAGCAGTTCTCTCTCCACAACAATTAGACTACGTATATCAGTCACTGCACTGCCATCTTGACAACACGACTACAAGGAATTCTTAGCGATCAGGCCGCACGTGCAGAAAAATACCCAACAAAATTCTAAGGAAAAAAGATAGGAAGCCGCCTCTTTTATGCCGCGTCCAGACTTGGCGCTATCAGTGTGTATTTCTGTCTACTGAGCTTCCCTCGCGAGAAAAAAAATATAAAAAGCGCGACGTCGTCAAAATTTGGGTGAACTCCTCTTGCGACTAACAACGCAGTGGTTTTTTTTTTTCGGGAGAACCTTTGTTTCCTTCATTTAAGATGTGGAAGGGAATCTCATGGGAACTGTCCATGTATTAGGTTGGTGCGTAATTAATGCGGCTTTTTCCACGACTCCTTTTCTCGTTGAAAATTAACGCTTCTTGAATGGTTTTTTCATGTCAATGATCCTCTTCTTTTATTTAGTAACAGTGCTATCGAAAGTAGTATCTACATCCACCATCTCATTCTCTACCACTTCGGGAATGATTGGGATGCAGTACAGTCATTCCGATCTTAACGACATTTTGGCTGAATGAAAATCAGCAAGGCCAAGTCGAAAAATATTCAAGTAGTTCAAGTGGGAAGGTATAATCCTACAGATGAAGAAGGAAGAGCCCCGACAAGGAACTTTTGGCAGCCGTGTAAGGGAAGAGGGTTCGATTGACGTAATTGCTCAGAAATGGAGCGTGTTCGTTTTGCTACAGAAAATCGGTGGCAATTGAACACTGTTCCTGTCTGAGAAGTCGTGCTGACCCATTTGGTTGATCTTCCTGCTTTTCTGAGCCATTTGAGAGGAAAAACTATGCTCGTATGTTCCATATTTCGGACAGCATTCTCGTTGTCAAGATTTCGACCTCTTCCAGGCTGCCCAAAATTCCTGGTGCCTGGGATTTGATGGCCAACCTCTTTTTTCTTTATCTATGAAGCTCGTACCTTATAAATATGAACAATCTTTCGGCTTAACCTTGCTGATTGCTCCATCTTTGAAAGGCTCGCTGAGATCGCGGAATGACTGTGCTGCATTCCAACTTCTCCCCGAAGTGATAGAGCATACTATGGTGGGTATGGATGCGGTTCTCGAAAGCACCTTTAATATAGTTATTATGTCATAGGGAACAATGTTCCTCGTACCAAGCTCCAGTGGCCGGAATTATGCACAATACTAAATGAGGCACAGTTTTAGTATCGAACGCATTTTCACATTCTTGAGTTCATCACCTCAACATTTTATGATTAGATCATCCTTTCGTCCCAAGGTTTTTGCAGAGCGTTTGTTCCAGGAAGAATGACGAACATTGAGCTGCCAAAGTTTCTTTCTTTCAAATCTTACATGATTTCGCCACTAAAAGATTTCGTCCTCACGACCTACCCTCTAGGTATCAGCTCAATGCTCATTCTGAACAGGCAACCCCCAATTTCAAACAGCAATCTGGCAGAAGAACATCTCCTTGTATGAACAACACAGTCATCGAACGAATATGCGGAACAATTAATGCTAAATCGCAATGGTGCCTTTCAAGCCTTTAAAATATTCATTGTAGATTGCAATGCATGGTGTCCTTCGACGTACAGTGACAACTGTAACGGTAATGCGCCACCGATATGTGCGACCAGTGTTCAAGCTGCAGATATGGTAGCCACCACAGGAACGGAATGTCGGTTAGTTACTCAGCACAGAAGACGCTGGACATTTTCACAAATTTTATTTCACCCAGCGAAAGAAAAACCGTGCCGAGAAGTGTATTCTCGTTTAGAGAAACATGGATGTGTCCAGCCGGAACTATGCCCTTCTACTACACAATCGCTAATCCCGCAGGACAAGCATACCCAGGTTGGTTTGCTTTTTGGAAGATTTTCTCTTTTTGTCGTCTTACATACTTTTATTTCAGCTGGAAACTTCGCACAATGCTTTCCTCCCCCGAACAACTTCTGGCATCTCCCGGATGGAGTCACCCAGATTACTGGCTTGGCGTGTCAGGGATAGCACTGGTGGACATACTTTTGCAGATGCTGGTTATTCTATACAGGCAAGCTTTGCCAATGGATTTGAATGCTGGAAAGCACAGGGTGGCTAACCCAGCTTCTATTCCTACTCAACAATTTATTTTTCTTGTACATAATGTAACCATAATAAACCACTGATTCCCAACTTCTGTACCGTACAAATCATGGGCCCCACCTTTGCGTAGGTATCAAATCATCGCTCACATTTGCAGGGTCACACAAGGTTTAGAGAAACTTAACTGGAGAATATTGTAGGCAACAATGAGAAGGGCCAATGAAGATTATATAGGAAAGGAAACTTGAAAGGGACGACGTTGGAAGAAAGGAAGAACAACCTTGAAAGGTGGTAAGAAACCAGATGGGTAAGAAAACAATTTCTACGGAGAAAATTGACACCAAGAGCAACACAGAAACCTAAACTATCATCGCAAAGGCTAGGAACAAACAGAAGAAATGAGCTGCAGGAACGGTATAGAGCTAAAAAAGAAGTTATTGTTGAAGGCAGCAGCTCAGGAACGTCTCGATCTTGAATACTTTGTCGGGTGCATTATTCTCGGGATGTAGAGGCAGCCTCCTTACACTAGCCACAGCGAAATTGTTCACCATTCCCATGCCCAGGGTCAGGAGGGCTAGTGAGCAGGCCTAGTTGTATGGGCTATTGCGTTTGAACTAGAGCTTTAATCCAATGCTGGAGCGTCGGGGATGTCAGCTATTAAGTATCTTCGTCTATTTGCCCTCCTTCTAATCCTGTTTTGCCACTCTGAACGTTTCCTTCCTCCTTTCACTTTTTATTACTCTACTTCCCACTTTCATCCCATTTTCTTGCATATGTATAATACCACTCAGCGGCCCATGGCTTCTGTTTCTTTCCTCAAAAAAAAAACGAATTTTACTTCAAATCCAGTTTTTCATCTGATTTTGACCATTATTTGCTTTATGAGTAGCTTGATTATTTGTTGCTGCATTTTCTTCGATGCCTCCTTTTTCCATTCATTCCCAAAAAAAGCAAAACAAAGCTAATAAACAATGACGTAAGAAAACAGGTGGTTAAAAAGATGGTATCATCGAGTCTCCTACTGGTCCACACCGCAAAGCTCGCCCAGCTCGCTCTATCCTACTTCGAAGTAATAAGTTGAAGGTCTCGAGAAACGGAGCTTGTCGTGTCTTGAGAAGTTTGAGCACTTCAACAGTGCCCATCGTGTCTCAGATTATGTTGAACTCTCCAAATTTTCCACAGATCCTGTTTTTAATAATCCAAGACACTCGTTTATTACAAGGAAAAATGCTGTTAAAGTGCGGACAGAGGTGTTTTGCAACTTCCGATTTTCGCTATTATGTCATTCCCCATCTTTATTACAAGTTTCCATCGGCGATAGCGATCTGCACACACTCACATTCATAAGTTCTGTATTAACGAGAAACGGGAGTCATTCTGTAACACACACTACTTTCCCTTGCTATTCACTTTTCACTTTCCTTTTGGAGGAATAGTGACCAGATTTTCTTTTGTTACTCCACGTTGTTGACGATTTCTGCGTGTTCACGTTTACGAGTACAGTTTTATAGCACAACTTTGTCTATCTTCATCACATGCAAGCCTACGCGCTCAGGTACTCTAGGACCGGTTGCAACTCCTGAATTCCGCGGATATCGTGACTCCCTACCTCAGTTCATCCATCCAGTAGTAAGTTAATGTGACGCGAGTGACCCATATTTTACGATTGCATCTCCAAGATATAGTAGACCCGTTTACTTTCAATAATATTGTAGTTATCGATTCTTGAAAGGACGCTCATTGTCGTTGCTGCTCAAACGTGAAGAGTCCCGATGACCTCATTTCATTACCTTGTTGTTGTTTCCGTATTGAAGTCGAAAGCTTACGCTTGTATTGCTACTGTTTCGCCGGAGGACTCAGGTAGGAGTTTTGGATGCATTTTCTTCTCTGTATAATGGCAATGAAGTGGGTAGGACATAAAATTTCAACTTACGCAGCCGTTGCGCATTCGCAAAGGGGATTCATTCTAATTTCTTTTTCGTTCGGAGAACAAAAAAAAAAGAGAGGAAATCAGCCGGTAAATGGTCGGGTTGTGTAATAGTTCATACTCAATTACCTATATTGAGTTCTGCTGATAAGCTTACATGTTAGGCTGCAATAATGAAAGAGAGGAAAGGCCTCATAGTTTCTTGCATAGTCACTACACTATTGGCTACTAGTCAGGGATGTACGGGAATAAAGTTTCAAATTTTCGTTAATATGCTAAAACGAAAAGCGGAAAAGCAAAGTGAACCGTGCAACGAAATATCTTGGAAAACAATATATATTAGTAGGAACATTCAGTAAACTTTTAGGAAAGTGATATTGTGCAGTATTTCTTTTTTGCCTTAATCGTCCTGTTTTCTAATGATTGACTAGCAGATCAGATCCCAGTTACGGTACAAGGAGGAAGGTTGTTGGCCTGATTTTGGAGGCTTCGTCCATCTGTGTCCCTTTGTTGTCTGAGACCGCACCTCCCTCTCCTTTCTCTTCTCCACCTCCCTCCCATCGCCTGTGACGGACTTGGGTTCTTGTACATAAAAAGGGTCGTCATGTATCCGAACTGTTAGGCTGGCAAGTAAGAAATGTCCAAAAATTTTCAACCCTCCCCCCTTTTGTTTGAAAAATCAATCGATGCAGAGGTGTTAGAGAACCACATGATGTTAGAGAACCTTCTCGAAGCTATCCTATCAAGTATTAACAACATGAGTGGCAAGACTACCGCTTCAATTATGCCTCAAATCGGAAAAGACTGCCTTCGCTCGATCTGCTTCTATGAGTGATTTCGCGGCACTTCTGCGGCAACGACGGCTGCTAACATCAGCGCCGCATTCAAGAAGATCCTCGTCAATGAAAGCACGATAAGTGGTCAGTTCATTCGTTTCACGAAGGGTGAAACGGACTTCGACGACCTCGTCCTGGCCGAACACAACCCCTTGATAACTTATCTCTGTTCACGGCTTTCAAGGAGGATCCGGAAGTGAGTGTGCGCGATCTGGCGAGCAGACTTGGATGCAGCCATCGTACTGTAGAAATCCATCTCCGTGAGCATGGCTTGCGAAACGTTTTAGCAAGATGGATCCTTCACCACCTGACCGACCGTGTCAGGATGAGCCGCCTACCACCTGTCAGTCTCTCATCCTCCGCCCACGCCGTAAGGACTTCCTGGAAGATCCGGTTACAGAAGATGAGAGTTGGTTACTCTACGACTCCAATGCCCGCCGTGTGGTCTGGCTCTCGCGAAAAGAAAAGCTGCCAACACAACCCAAACCCGACCTCCTCCCCAAGAACGTCCTCCTTTGCTGCTTCTGGGATCCCAAAGGAACGCTGTACTACGAGCTGCTCCCACAAGGCAGCACGGGAACAGTTACCACATACGTAAATCAGCTTCAGGAGCTTGCTTATGCTTCCGAGAAAGGTTGCACAGAAGGACTTCGGTACACCTCCTTCATGACTACGCTCGGCCTCATACTCTCATCGAGACGCAGTCCAGACTATTCGGGGTGGGATGGACACCGTACCTCACCCACCCTACTCTCCTGACCTAGCCCTATCTGATTACCATTTGCTCCATCCTCTTAAAGTTTTCCTTTCTAAGAAATCTTTGCTAGATTTGATGATGTCAAAACGACTGTTGCTGAATTCTTGAACCCCAGACGCCGCATTTCTGGGAGAAGGGAATCAGTATCATGTCTGACAGGTGTAGCACTGTCATAGCTAACAATGGTGATTACATTGCTGAATGAGTATGTCGTTGAATAAAGCTACAATAAAAACAAAAAAAGACTGAAATTTTGGACGTTCGTTTCTTGCCAACCTAATACAACGCTCCCTGTATTGCTTGTACTGTTTTAAGAGAGTGAGGATTGAAATAGAATGCATTCGGACAGGACTTTCATCTAAGCTAATCAATCTCGACCGGAGCAATATCCTGGTTTTTTGGTAGTGGTAAAAAAATTGAAAGAAATAGAATACCCACCTGAACGTGTCGAAGCAAGTTCAATACATAGAAAAGCCTCCTGTTCAGTGTCTTACTAACCAGAGGACGCACGTATCATTGAGATTACTCAGGGTAAACGTGTTAATACCACATAGGTCTACCTATTAAAAAAGGCGTCACCGTTTTTCCTAGGTAATCTCAATGATGTATCCAGGCGCAGTCGTAGGTAATGTCAAGTTTTCTGTGCGCTTCCAGGAAACTACAATATTGTGAAAGCGTTTTCTGACTGTTAGAACTGTCAACTTATTTTCAGCAACTCCAGCTACTACAACTGTAGCAACAGCTGGGACGGGGACAGCTGGTGCAAATGCTGCAGCCGCAAATGCAGCAATCCTAAATGATCCCTCTGCTGTTTCGTTCAGTTCGTTACGGGCAGTCCCCGGCGGGGGAATTTTGGCCGTAGTTGGTAGTGGAGGAACAACTTCATCAGTTCTCCTTGAAACTGCAACGAGTGCACCATCCTCAAATGTCGCTGATACAACAGCATCAGCATCAGCAACAACAACAGAGATAGTGTCAGGCGGAGGCACAACAGCAATTGTAATTGGAGGTGAAGGTGAGCCATTAAGTTGGATTACTGGAAGTGTACCAGTAATACACCTATCACAACTACATATGCACCACTTCAGGAACAGGAATATTCACAGTGATCACAGCTTCCACTGCAGGTTCAGATGCGACTACACTGAGCTCTATCGCATCTCCTGGAACGATCACAACGATAACAACGACAACATTTAGCGGAACAACCATATGCAAGTTCTTATGTAGCTACACATATTTCGAACAAGAAAACCAACTTCTTCAAATTTTTATTCATTTATTTTACTAGTTAATTGTAATTCTTGCTCACCGATGAGCTGCACCTTTTTTCGCATGGTCCAGTTTGTTTGAGAGGTCACTGGGCCTTTATGATTTCAGCGATTTTCTTAGACGCTAGTGTGGTGAGACTTAAGTCAATACGATTCTAAAAACCTACATCGGAGTTTTCACGAATTTTTTGGAGCAGAGAAAGGAGCCAGAAATTGAGTAAGCATGGAGAATGCGAAAAAAAGCGCGGTAGTCAATGGATTAAGAAAAAAACAAGAGCAAAACAGTTGAAACAACATGACTTGGGAAAGCACGGATCAGGGTTTGGGAAGATAAGAGGAAGGGCTGAGAGAACGAGGTCAGTTGAAACAATTGAAGTATAGTTTCTTGTACAGCACCAGAAATTCTATGGTTCCGAAATGATTTTTACAAAAATTTCAATCGTACGGTTAGTTACAGCCTGTGCAATTTATTCGAGCCACTTTTCCTTGTCATTACATTTACTCACGTGCTTTTTTTCAGCACTAAAAATCCCAGGTTTCCTAAAAACTTCTTCACCACGTCACCAGTTGCGCCCTTTTCGATTGAGTATACTGCTATTTTGGCCTATGTAAATTGTACGCTGTTTCTAGGACCAATTTTAGGCGAAACAGTACTTTGAAGTAACTTCGTAGGGAAAAAATGCGTTAGAGCATTTTATTGTAGAACGGTTTCTGCAAGTTGTTTAAAGTTTTCTAGGCTTCCTTCGAGAGCTTTCTGCAAGAATTCGCGAAAATATGTGTATACGAGCACGCTCCATCCTCTAATAACAACCTTATCTTTTCAGATGTCCCTAGATCACCTGTCTCGGATGCTAGTAAGTTTCAAATTATGTGCTACATTGACATTAAGTTTGATTTGAAGTTTATCCTCTTGTCCGGAAAGAAAGATTCGGCTTTTAACGTATCTCAAACATAATGATCTTCGATTAAATAATTAACAGCCTGTTTTCGGAAGTATTCCCAGCTGCTGTGGAGAAATCTATCCACCTTTCAATCCTAGAAATCTACGAAAAAATCCAGGAAATCCACGCAATTACTCAACACTTTCATTCACGAGAAGAATGTACAAATTTTGTTGCAGACTGTAATTCCTGGTGTCCAACTACTTATAAGGATAATTGTAATAACATGGCAACAGTTTGTGCTACTGCAGTCCAGGCATCGGCTGTCGTCGCAAGTACTGGAACTGAATGCCGGTTTGTACTTCAATTGTTAGAAATCCACCTGCAAATCAAACAATCAATTCGTATTTTTCTTATTGGAAGCCAAGTACGTTTGAAGAGTCTAAGAATAATGGGCCGTACATAGAGGAAGTACAGTGTAACAAAAGTTTACTTACTTTGGAGAAATATTTGTAACTGTGGGCTTCAGCTAGGATTCATCCTTGAGGTACAATGATCTACCAAAGCTAAATTTCATGTTTGCCTGAAAACTTTCTGTGAGTCTTCCTAATCAATCAAACTTTAGGCTAACCTGGACTTGTCCTGCAGGGACTGCCCCTTATTACTACGTATACGCTCCTCCATCTCCACAAGTGTATCCTACAAGTATGAATTCAATTTCAACACTTATTTTCTACACATCGATATGAACAAAACATCTCTCTAGGTGGCAATTACGCACAATGCTTTCCTCCTCCTAACAGTTTCTGGTATCTTCCTGATGGTATCACTCAGATTAATGGTATGGCTTGCCAGTCACCGCCATAGTCACAAGAATGATTGAGAAAGAAACGAGGAATCTCGACAGTGCTGTGTCAGCTTAACCAGCGTGTTACCGATATCGTTTAATTTCTTCATAGTTACAGGTGCACTGCACTCAAAAAGAACGGGATATATACTCACGATTTTCCGGATTTTGCCACTCCAACTCTTATTTATACGTTCCATTTCCGGTGCTGTACATTTGATGCTTGAGGAAACTCAATTCAAAACTGTATATAAAGCAAACTTTATTTGGAAATCGTAATTAAGGGGGAGACTTATATTTCAAGACATCACGATCTCTATCTTTGCTCTCTCTGTCTCTCTTTCTTCCTTTCTCTCGACATGTACTGTATTTCTCTGTTTGCGAATTCTTGAATAAAATGAAGAGTTTCAAACAATACTGTTTACATTTGCAATGAAGAGATTTTCGGGCATTTTTTTCAAAGATGTCACATAATCATACTATGACGTCCACCACCGAGTACTTGGAATTTTACCGTGTTTTCTTTCCTATGTTATCACACTTCCCATCCAAGTTCGAAATTCTGCTCAAAATCTGAGAATTCAGCGCCCAATTTTGCGAACCAAGCGGCGTTCTGCCGAGTTCATTCCGTTATTCTGACCTGCTATTCGCCCAAAAAATTCCTGACGAAGCGAAATGAACGAGATCACACTGAAAGCGATTTGAAAGAGAACTTTCGGAAGCAGTAAGTAAGTAAGTACATAATTTAAGAATGGATACAAATAAGAAGATCGGACCCACATAACACTGCCCAGACCTTTCACATTGAATACACTATTTCCCCACAGTCTGGCTTCAGTGGCTAGAATCCAATCACTACATGACGAATCCTTGTTGTCAAAACTGTACAGTAGTAGTGTTTCTGATGTTGCTGTTATTAACATTTTTTCTCGTTCTTTTCTACCTTCTTTGTTACTAGTCCTAGTGCCTTCTTGCTCTGGGGCACTCCGTTCTGGCGTATTCAATAAATAAATAAATAAATAAATAAATAAATA